>CM069157.1:2411787-2599287 GCA_035221665.1 Okamejei kenojei
TTACTCCAGCACTCTGTGAAACGTCACCTATCCATGTTCTCCACAGATGCTGCCTGACCCCTGAGTTACTCCAGCACTCTGTGAAACGTCACCTATCCACGTTCTCCACAGATGCTGCCTGACCCGCTGAGTTACTCCAGCACTTTTTGTCTTGTAAACCAGCACCTGCTGTTCCTCGTGTCCATATGGATATGTCCATGTTCAAGAGGTTCATCTGCAGACTGCCATCCGTGTTTCCGAACCTTCTGCTAATGAAGTTCCTTTGAAGAGTAAATGGTGGCCGCAATGTATAATAAACCTGTAACAGCCCGCATAGTCAGCGTGACAAGTTACTGGGTGATCTGTGCTTCCGTGGCGGAGATTGAAGGATGATTATTGCCACCACGTTAACCTCCAAACCTGTTCATCTTTGGAGTGTGGGAGGAAACCGGATCACCCGGAGAAAACCCACGCAGGTCACGGGGAGAACGTGCAAACTCCGTACAGACAGCACCCATGGTCAATAGACAATGGCCATTCGGCCCTTCGAGCCAGCACCGCCATTCAATGTGATCATGGCTGATCATCCCCAATCAGTTCCCCAATTCCTCCCTCCTCCCCATATCCCCTGACTCCACTATCTTTAAGAGCCCTATCTAGCTCTCTCTTGAAAGTATCCAGAGAACCGACCTCCACCGCCCTCTGAGGCAGAGAATTCCACAGACTCACAACTCTGTGTGTGAAAAAGTGTTTCCTCCGTTCTAAATGGCTTACTCCTTATTCTTAAACTGTGGCCCCTGGTTCTGGTCTCCCCCAACATCGGGAACATGTCTCATGTCAGGATTGAACCAACTAGTGGAAACACCCTCTCCACATCCACTCTATCCAGGCCTCATCCACCACCTGTGCTGTTCTTAACGTTTTTAATTCTTTATCTGTGTGCGTCGTTGTGTGAGTGTCGTGCCTGCGATGCTGCTGCCAGCAATGTTTCTCTTTGTACCTGTAACTCACTGGACTCATGGACAGGATGATGAACCTGAACATCGCGCGGAAACAGGTCCTTGGCCCACCGAGTCCGCGTGACCAGCGATCGCTCCGTACACTAGCACTATCCTACCCACTCAGGACAATCAGCAAAATTGTAAATCGTCCCTAGTGTGTCTTATATAACGTTAATGTACAGGGATCACTGGTCAACCCGGACTTGGTGGGGCGAAGGGCCTGTTTCTACGCTGCATCTCTAAACTAAACCAATTTACAATTTTTACCGAAGCCAATTAACCTACAAACCTGTATGCCTTTGGAGTTTGGGAGGAAACCGGAGCACCCGGAGAAAACCCACGCAGGTCACGGGGAGAACGTACAAACACAAACATGTCTGACGAATCTTATAGAATTTTTCGAGGATGTAACTAGTAGAGTGGATAAGGGAGAACCAGTGGATGTGTTATATCTAGACTTTCAGAAGGCTTTCGACAAGGTCCCACATAAGAGATTAGTATACAAACTTAAAGCACACGGTATTGGGGTTCAGTATTGATGTGGATGTCGACATGAGAATTAAGGGACAGAAGTTTAGGGGTAACATGAGGGAGAACTTCTTTACTCAGAGGGTGGTGGCTGTGTGGAATGAGCTTCCAGCAGAAGTGGTGGAGGCAGGATCGATTTTAACATTTAAAAGTAAAGTGGATAGTTATATGGACGTGAAGGGAATGGAGGGGTATGGTCTGAGTGCAGGTAGATGGGACTAGGGGAAAACAAATGGTCGGCACGGACTGGAAGGGCCGAGAGGGCCAGTTTCCGTGCTGTAATTGTTATATGGTTATATGGTTATATGGATAGAGAACTGGCTGGCAGACAGGAAGCAAAGAGTAGGAGTAAACGGGTCCTTTTCAGGATGGCAGGCAGTGACTAGTGGGGTACCGCAAGGCTCAGTGCTGGGACCCCAGCTATTTACAATATAAATGATCTGGATGAGGGAATTGAATGCAACATCTCCAAGTTTGCAGATGACACTAAGCTGGGGGGTAGTGTTAGGTGTGAGGAGGATGCTAGGAGGCTGCAAGGTGACTTGGATAGGCTGGGTGAGTGGGCAAATGCATGGCAGATGCAGTATTATGTGGATAAATGTGAGGTTATCCACTTTGGTGGCAAAAACAGGAGGTTAGACTATTATCTTAATGGTGGCAAATTAGGAAAAGGGGAGATGCAACGAGACCTGGGTGTCATGGTACACCAGTCATTGAAAGTAGGCATGCAGGTGCAGCAGGCAGTGAAGAAAGCAAATGGTATGTTAGCATTCATAGCGAAAGGATTTGAGTATAGGAGCAGGGAGGTTCTACTGCAGTTGTACAGGGTTTTGGTGAGACCACACCTGAAGTATTGCGTACAGTTTTGGTCTCCAAATCTGAGAAAATACATTCTTGCCATAGAGGGGGTACAGAGAAGGTTCACCAGACTGATTCCTGGGATGTCAGGACTTTCATATGAGGAAAGACTGGATAGACTTGGCTTGTACTCGCTGGAATTTAGAAGATTGAGGGGGGTTCTTATAGAAACTTACAAAATTCGTAAGGGGTTGGATAGGCCAGATGCAGGAAGATTGTTCCCGATGTTGGGGAGGTCCAGAACAAGGGGTCACAGTCTAAGGATAAGGGGGAATTCCTTTAGATGAGGAAAACATTTTTCACACAGAGAGTGGTGAGTCTCTGGAATTCTCTGCCACAGAAGGTCATTGAGGCCAGTTCATTGGCTATATTTAAGAGGGAGTTAGATGTGGCCCTTGTGGCTAAAGGGATCAGGGGGTATGGAGAGAAGGCAGGTACAGGATACCGAGTTGGATGATCAGCCATGATCATATTGAATGGCGGTGCAGGCTCGAAGGGCCGAATGGCCTGCTCCTGCACCTATTTTCTATGTGTCTATGTTTCTAAACTCTGTACAGACGGCACCCGCAGTCAGGATCGAACCTGGGTCTCTGGTGCCGTGAGGCAGCAGCTCTACCGCTGCGCCACCGTGCCTATTTACCAAGTCACAGTTTCCCAGCCCGGGAGAGATGATTTAAAGAATCGACGGTAAAGTTGTTTCTCGATTATCCCATTGAAGTTTGCCCTCGATCTTCAGGCAACAGATGTTTATCTGAACATCTGGAACAATTCTTCATTTATCTCTTCCTTGCGATCAGCCCATCAAACAGTCGGAGTTCTGGGCCCTGACCTCAAGTTGTGGCGTTACATCACAATCCTTTGGTGCAGTCTCTATTTTCTTAGTTGATAATCCTGTTTTATTACCGCTAAACCTTGGCATTTTGAAATGGTAATTTTTCTTAAGGCATTGCTTTCTGAAAGTTTGACTCCAGTTGCAGAATTTCAGTCAAGGGCAGACACGAAAAGTGATGGTGAATCTGCGGAATTCATTGCCACAGACGGCTGTGGAGGCCAAGGTGGAGGGAGGGGTGTTTTTAAGGCGGAGATCGATAGATTCTTGGTTAGTACAGGTGTCAGGAGTTATGGGGAGAAGGCAGGAGAATGGGGTTAGGAGGGAGAGATAGATCAGCCACGATTGACTGGCGGAATGGATTTGATGGGCCATCGCCAGTTCAGCCCGCACCTGGTGGTGAGCGCTCTGCTGGTCTGTGCCCACCTCGGTGGCAATAGGGGCAGTGGCCAGTCTGTTCTTCCACATCTGGAGGCGATCTTCAGATGGTGTAATTTCCAATGGGGTGATGCAGGTTAGGGAAGCTCGTACAGGATGTTAAGTTGGGCCAAAGGGCCCGTTTCCACACCCTGTCACACTACAACGTTTACAGAAAATGGCGGTTTGCTGAAAGTGAGTTGCAGGCGAGGGTTTTGGCTCGGCCGGCCGGCCGGCAGCGTGAGGAATGTAACTCGACGGATGTGAAGTGGGGAGCTGCTGCCAAGATGTACGGAGTGCCTCTCTCCAGCCTGACTTGCTACTAATTGCTTTGGACAAAGTGCAGCCCGGCCTGAATTAAATGTGGAGTGGTTCCAGCTCTGATCTCATTACACCCAAGGAGTCTCTGTCACAGAGCAAAACATCGCCTTCTCAGTCTCGTGAAAGACCCTGGGATCTCCGAGTGTCAAGCCTGGTCACTAGTGCGGCACTTGGAGAGTCATAGCATGGAAACAGGCCCTTCGGCCCAACTTGCCCACACCGGCCAACAATGTCCCAGCTACACTAGCCCCACCTGGGGTAGTGACAAAATGCTGGAGTAACTCAGCGGGTGAGGCAGCATCTATGGGGAGAAGGAATTGGCGATGTTTCGGGTCGAGACCCTTCTTCAGACTGATGTCTCACCTGCCGAGTTTGGTCCATATCCCTCCAAACCTGTCCTATCCATGTACCTGTCCAACAGTTTCTTAAACGTTGGGATAGTCCCAGCCTCAACTACCTCCTCCATTGGCTTGTTCCATACACCCACCACCCTCTGTGTGGAAAAGGTTACCCCTCAGGTTCCTATTAAATCTCTTCCCCTTCACCTTAAACCTATGTCCTCTGGTCCTCGATTCCCCGGCTCTGGGCGAGAGACTCTGTGCATCTATCTGATCTGTTCCTGTCATGATTTTTCCTGTTGTGGACACGCTAGAGGCAGGAAACATGTTCCCGATGTTGGGGGAGCCCAGGACCAGGGGCCACAGTTTAAGAATAAGGGGTAAGCCACTTAGAACGGAGATGAAGAAACAATTTTTCACCCAGAGAGTTGTGAGTGTGGAATTCTCTGCCTCAGAGGGTGGTGGAGGCCGGTTCTCTGGATACTTTCAAGAGAGAGCTAGATAGGGCTCTTAAAGATAGTGGAGTCAGGGGATATGGGGAGAAGGCAGGAACGGGGTACTGATTGGGGATGATCAGCCATGATCACATTGAATGGCGATGCTGGCTCGAAGGGCCGAATGGCCTATTCCTGCACCTATTATCTATTTACACCTCTATAAGATCCCCCTCAAACCTCATTCAGGTTAGATTTTCCTTGAACTTAAACCCACTGAGATTCCAAAATCCAAATGTTGGTGTCTCTCCTGATCTTCCTTAAACATTCGCAGGGAGGAACTGCAGATGCTGGTTTCAACCGAAGATAGACACAAAATGCTGGAGTAACTCAGCGGGTCAGGCAGCATCTCTGGAGAGAAGAAATGGGTCACGTCTCGGGTCGAGACCCTTCTTCAGACTGTGATTCAGGGGAAAAGGAAACGAGGGATACAGACGGTGATATAGTGAATTGTAGAACAAATGACTGAAAGATATAGAGTGTGAGTGTGTTTGTTGTCTCGTTGTCTGTAACTCGTTCTCACCGAGCCCACAGCTAACACAGGCCGATTTCCTTTATCATTGTCACTTTTTTGCATATTTCATTAATTTAGAGGACTAAGTGTATGTGGCTGAGTGTACCTTTAACTGTATGTGTGTGTGTGTGCGTGCCTGTGCCTGTATCTGAGTGTGTGTGTGTAAGCTTGCGTGAATCTGAGTGTATGTGTATCAACGCGTGTGTGTACGTATGTGCATGCGTGTCTGAGTGCATGCATGTGTGAGCGTGTGTGCGTGCATGCGTGAGCGTGTGCGTGCATGTGTGCGTGCGTGTGTAAGCATGTGTGTGAGCGTGTGTAAGCATGTGTGTGAGCGTGTGTAAGCATGTGTGCGTGCATGTGTGAGCGTGTAGGCATGTGTGTGCATGTGAGTGTGTGTGCGTGCATGTGTGTGCGTGTTAGCGTGTGTCCGTGTGCGCGCGAGTGTTCGTGCATGTGTGAGCTTGCATGCATGCGTGTGTGCGTGCATGTGTGCGTGTGCATGTGCGCGTGTCTGCTCCAGCCAGGCTGTGGTGGGGCGACCCGCCGTAATAGGGGCTATTTCACCACTGCTCCAATCCAGATGTGTGACACATCTGCACGCTGCTCCCTGCACCGAGCAACAACGATCCTCACACCCCTGGGAGCGGCTGTAAACCTGCCTGCATCTCCAGCCAGATGTTGGCAGCATTTATGATTTGTCACATTTCCAGCTGTGTTTTGCATGAGGGAGGGAGAGGGGGAGAGAGAGAGAGAGAGAGAGAGGGAGGGAGGGGGAGAGGGAGAGAGAGAGAGAGAGAGAGGGAGGGGGAGAGGGAGAGTGAAGAAGGAGGAGAGAAGAGAGGAAAGGGGAGGGAAAGAGGATAAGGGAGAGAGAGAATAAGGGTGGGAGGGGGGAGAGAGAGAGAGAGAGGGGAGAGAAGAGAAGGGAGCGGGAGGGGGAGAGAGAGGGGGAGGAGAAGGGAGAGGGGTGGGTGTGCGTGTGGTGGAGAGGAGAGAAGAAAGGAATGGATATAAGAGGTGGGAGAGAGGGAGGGGTGGGGGAGGGATGGGGAGAGTGTGTGGAGCCGTGATTTCTGTGTGACAGTTGCCCGGCACTTGAATTACAATCGCAGTGTTGGTGACGCTATCAGGAGGAGTCTGTGAGGAGCTGCTGACAGGAAGGAAGGTGCCCAGGTCTAGTCCGACCATTACCTGCCCGTGTCTGCAGTGATTAGCCGTCTGTACTACAGCTGATCGCTGTGTGCGTGTGTGTCAGGATCTGTGGAGGAAGCTTTGCCAGGAGCTAGCGCTCGCCCTGTGAGATATACAATGTGGCCGGCGGTTTACTATTTGAAAGGTAATGCCCACTCTGCTCATTCTAAGTCTTTAGTTTTTAAAAGCTCTTTTTATTTGGGTCGATTTTGTTAATTGTACTGTTGCAATAACTCATGTCAGTCTCAGTGTTAACCCTTTAGGTTCTGGTAAGGTCACTAAGGTATGTTTGACATTAGCATAGCACATAAAACAGTGCAGACAGATGCTGCCTGACCTGCTGAGTTACTCCAGCATTGTCTGTCATCCCCTCTGCCGTTCAATCATGGCTAATTATCTTTCCCTCTCAACCCCAGTCCAGGGGTCATAGTTTAACAATAGGGGGTAAGTCCTTTAGAACGGAGATGAAGAATCACTTTTTCTCACAGAGAGTGGTGAGTCTGTGGAATTCTCTGCCTCAGTGGGCGGTGGAGGCCGGTTCTCTGGATTCTTTCAATGGAGAGCTAGATAGGGCTCTTAAAGAAAGCAGAGTCAGGGGATATAGGGAGAAGGCAGGAACGGGGTACTGATTGGGGATGATCAGCCATGATCACATTGAATGGCGGTGCTGGCTCGAAGGGCCGAATGGCCTACTCCTGCACCCATTGTTTATTCTCCTGCCTTCTACCCTTAACCTTTGATATCCAGTTACTAGGCAACTGATCCATTCCACCACAACTAGAGATCAGTCCTGACCTACTATCCACCTCATTTAAGACCCTCAGACTACCCTTGATCGGACTTTACTGGCTTTATCATGCATGAAGCGTTATTCATGTTATTCCCGTTATCACGGAACTGCAGATGTTGGTTTAATCTGTAGATTGACACAAAAAGTTGTAGTAACTCAGCGGGACAGGCAGCATCTCTGGAGAGAAGGAATAGGTGATGTTTCGGGTCGAGACCTTTCTTCTGTCTGAAACGTCACCCATTCCTTCCCTCCAGATCCACAGAGTTACTCCAGCTTTGTGTGTCAATATTCCCTTTATCCTGTATCTGTACACTGTGGACGGCTCGATTGTAATCATGTATTGTCTTTCCGCTGACTGGTTAGCACGCAACAACAAGTTTTCACTGTACCTCGGTACACGTGACAATAAACTAAACTCAACTCAACTCATCCTTACTAGAGACTGGTAAAACACTCTGCAGCCTGACATTAACCAAAGCGTAATCTTTGATACAGAGTGCTGGAGTAACTCAGCGGGTCAGGCAGCATCTGTGGAGAACATGGATAGGTGACGTTTCACAGAGTGCTGGAGTAACTCAGCGGGTCAGGCAGCATCTGTGGAGAACATGGATAGGTGACGTTTCACAGAGTGCTGGAGTAACTCAGCGGGTCAGGCAGCATCTGTGGAGAACATGGATAGGTGACGTTTCGGGTCAGGTCCCTTCTTCAGAAAGTCTGAAATGTTACTGACCCATGTTCTCCAGAGATGCGTTTTGCCCACAAAATTACTCCAGCACTTTGAGTTCTTCTTTTGTAAACCAGCATCTGCAGTTCCTTGTTTCTACAGGATCCCCTCTGCCTGCACGTGATCCGTATCCCTCCATTCCCTGCATATCCATGTGCCTGTGTAAATGCCTCTTAAACACCACTATCGTATCTGCCTCCTCCACCCGCACCCCTGGCAGTGTGTTCCAGGCCCCCACCACCCTCTGTAAAGTTGAATTGAATGTTTTGCATTTTGATAGAACTGGCCTTTAATTATCTATGGCAGCGCAGCGGGTAGAGCTGCTGCCTCACAGCGCCAGAGACCCGGGTTCGATCCTCACCTCGGGCGCTGTCTGTGTGGGGAGTGCAGGGTAAATGTGATAACACAGCACTAGTGTGAATGGGTGATTGATGCTTAGCATGCCTCGGTGGGCCGAAGGGCCTGTTACTCTGCCGTATCTCTCTCTAAACCAAAACTTTCTGCAGAGTTTCTGGACCTCAGTCTCTTTCTGTACAGCTTTATGTTACGTTAGCCTGCATCAGTCCGGGTATTAAGAATATTAGAAGGTGGAACGCTAAGGGTCTGTCCCACTAGGTGATTTTTTCGGCTACTGTCACAGTCGTAGCAGGTCGCTGAAAAACCGGCGACTGGACCCCCCTACGACAATGTCTACGGCAACCTACCACCAGTCGACCTCAAGCTACGGCGAGCTACCGACAACCGGCGACCCATTAGGACTTCCACCCACGACCACACGTACGACAACCCACGTCCACCCGCGACAAGCCACGACAACCCATGTCCACCCGCGACAAGCCACGACAACCCACGTCCACCCGCGACAAGCCACGACAACCGAAGACAACTGAAGACAATTCAGTCGCCGGTACCTGTCTGTCGCCGGTTGACGTGGGTAATCACCAATGGAATTCACCAATGTCAGCACCGGCGACAACCTACGTCACCTGGTGACAACTATGACAGCACCTACGTCAGGAGAAGACAAGCTACGCTCATTGGCGTCAAGCCCACTGTCGCCAACTGTCTCTGAAAAATGTTGAACGTTTCAAAATCCAGCGGCAACCAGCAAGACGCTACGATTCTTTGGGCGACTGAGGAGACGATTCACGGCCATACAGGCGCCACCCCGGCGACCATGTGGCGATGGCCTAGTCGCCAGTTGTCGCCTAAACTATAGCCTAAGTGGGACAGGCCCATTACGCTCCAGTTGTACAAGATGTTGAGGCTGCATTGGGAGTATTGGGTTTGATTCTGGTCGCTCCGCTGTAAGAGAGATGTCACTAAGCTGGGGAGAGTGCAGCTGTGACAAGGCTGTGTCCAGGCTCGGACTTTATTCCTTGGGGCGCAGGAGGCTGAGGGGAGATGTTAACGAGGTCTATAAAATCATGAGGGGAATATATAGGGTGAATGCACTGACTCTGTGATCCAGGGTTGGAGAACCGAGAACCACAGGGAATACACATCCTTGGCGCGTGGTGACGTGCGCGTGGTGGCGTATGCAGTAACGCGCAGTAAAGCGCGCCGCCCCAGGATTTTGGAATGTTCAAAATCCTCGTGCGCCATCTGCGTGACATATCCCTTGCGCACGCTGCCGTACTGACGGCGTACGTGTAGCACGTGGTGATGCGTGGTGACGCACCGTGACGCACGACGTTGCCTATGCTAATGTATTATGCGTCACCGTGCGTCAACGTCCGTAACCATGCGCCGTCCGTACGCCGTCGGCCGCCATTTGCGCGTCATTTGAGCGCCGCATCACGTGACCACCCGGGTATAAAGCGCGCGGAATTTTGAGATTTTTTCACTGGGAAAATCCTTGCCACGGAGATCGGACTAAGTACGAACGACATCGCAAATGGCTCCCAAAAGAAGCAGCGCCCTCAAGAGCACTTGGCGCGCGACTGTCGTAGCACTAGACGATTTTCACACGACTGTCACTACCGGCCTGTCGCGTAAATTAAGCCCGTGAAAGGTTCAATAGGAACCTGAGGGGCAACTTTTTCTCTCGGAGGGTGGAACAAGCTGCCGGAGTAGGTAGTTGAGGCAGGTACGATACTGGGGTCATCAGCGTTCTGGAGAATCGTACCTCCCACGTGCAGTTTAGTTTAGAGATACAGCACGGAAACAGGCCCTTCGGCCCACCGAGTCTGCGCTGACCAGCGATCCCCGCACACTTACTCTATCCTACACACACACTAGGCACTGTTTACAATTTACCATAGCCAATTAACTTGCAAACCCGCACGTCTTTGGAGTGTGGGAGGAAACTGGAGCACCCGGAGAAAACCCACGCAGGTCACGGGGAGAACGTACAAACTCCGTACAGACAGCACCCGTGGTCGGGGTCGAACCCGGGACTCTGGCGCTGTGAGGCCGCAACTCTACCGTGCCCACCGTGCCGCCATATCTGCAGAGAAAGTAATTTAAAGTTGCAAGGGACTTTTATTCATTGAAAACCTCTGTAGGAACATGTGGTAATGTTGACATAAAGAGTTAGCGGAACTGGCAGCATCGGAAGAAGGGTCTCGACCCGAAGCGCCATCCATTCCTTCTCTCCAGGGATGCTGCCTTGTCCCGCTGAGTTACTCCAGCTCTTTGTGTCTATCTTCGGTTTAAACCAGCGTCTGCAGTTCCTTCCTACAGGTAATGTTGACTGTCACGGCAACACGGTTCCGTGCTTCACTGGCTGGTTTAACTCTCAAGACTATATTTGCCTGTTCTCCCTCCCTTACTAATGGTGCATTAAAGTGGAACCAGCTCCGCGTTGCACTTTACATCTGACAGCTTAATTGTGAAAGCCACTCATTTCACAAAGTGTATCACTTAATGGCAAAGACAAATGATCCCATGCGGTTACAAGCGCGCGTGTGTGGCTGAATGTGTGTGTGTGTGTATGTGTGCTTTTATCTGTGTGTGTGTGTGTGCCTGTATCTGAGAGTGTGTGTGCGCGTGAGTGTGTGTGTGCCTGTATCTGAGTGTGTGTGCGCGTGTGCGCGCGCCTGTATCTGAGTGTGTGTGTGAGTGTGTACGTACGTACTTTAGCAGTCTAGCGATCCCCGTACACTAGCACCAGGAAACCGCAGAAAGCAGAGAAAACCCACGCAGGTCACGGGGAGAACGTACAAACTCCGTACAGACGACACTTGTACTCAGGATGGAACCCGGGTCTCTGGCGCTGTGAGGCAGCAGCTCTACCGCTGCGCCACCTCATCTGTTTAAACATAATGCAGACTCTTTGTTTTGAAAGCACCTGTTTTATCCAAAGACCTGTCAGTGTGAGTCTGCGCAGATTCTGTGCTAACATTAGCACCGCAATGTAAATGGCAGTCTCCAAATAGGCCCCAAACTAAAGAGACTTGTGGCCATTTTATTTCGACTATGCCCGACTATTGCCATTTATTTGTCTGTTGTCTCCCTTTATATATATATATATATATATATATATATATACTGAACATGTTTCTGCTCTGTATGATGTCATTTACTGAGTACTGTGTTTACATACCTGCTGGGCTGTCACAAGTAAGGATAGTTCCATTGCAGGACATTTGACAATAAAACACACTTGACTAACTTCTCTCTCAACTTAACCTTTCAACTTTGCTGGCTTTGTTCTACCTTAGAGTTTAGTTTAGTTTAGAGATACAGTGCTGAAACAGGCCATGCGGCCCACCGAGTCCGCACCGACCGGCCATCCCCGCCCATTAACACTATCCTACACACACTAGGAACAATTTATATTGATGCCAAGCCAATAAGCAAGTTCGGTATTCCGACTGCGCATGCCCAGGTCATAGGTCACTCCTGATAAGCATTCTCGCACCTGTGCTGCTGCGAGTGTACAGACCTGCGTTTCATCCCTAGTCAGGATTTAATCCGGGTCTCCGGCGCTGCAAGCGCTGTTGAATTGCTACTAGACCGTCCCCGTCCCCTCCCGAGTGTTCCATCCCTGTCTGGGGCTGGTCAGAGATGTCCGTGGTGACCCTGGACTGACGGGACACCGGCCCGGAGCAGTGGCGGCCCCAGTCTTACAGCCGGCGCGGAGAAGAAGCACAAGCTCCAGCTCAGCCCTGCATGTCCCGCTGGGTTAACCGACAGCCCTGGACTGACGGGACACCGGCCCGGAGCAGTGGAGTCAGCACTTCTCCTCCACGCTGGCTGTAATGCTGGGCCGCCACTGCAGCAGCTACTCACCAGCGCTTGCAGCGCCGGAGACCCGGGTTCGATCCTGACTACGGACGAAACGCAGGCCTGTATTCATACAGCAGCACAATTGCCGGGAATGTTTATCGCCCGTGACCTTTGACAACTCCCATGATTCCTTGCATTTTTCGGAATACCGAACTCGCTTATTAACCCGCAAACCTGCGCGTCTTTGGAGTGTGGGAGAAAACCGAAGATCTGGGCGAAAACCCACGCAGGTCACGGGGAGAACGTACAAACTCCATACAGACAGCACCCGTAGTCGGGATCGAACCCGGGTCTCTGGCGCTGTGAGGCAGCAACTCTACCGCTGCACCACCGTGCCGAGTGTGTAGGATAGAACCGGTGTACAGGGGGTCGTTGGTCAGCTCGGACTCGATGGGCCAAAGGGCCTGTTTCCATGCTGTATCTCTCAACTAAAAGTATCTATAATGGGAGACAGTTCCTTTCTGTTTATTTATGCAAGGTGAGGTAACCATTGGTGTTCACCTCAAGCTGTTTTGCTGCATTTAAATGGGGCATACCTGAAGTTTATGAGGATATTATGCCACAAATACTCATATACCTGGAGGCAAACAAATTATAATTGCAAATTAATCATTTAAAAATATTTTCTTATATTAATGTGGAACTGTTCCAGGCTAGTCAGGGACTTTTACTTCAGTTGATCTTTACCTGCTTAATTGCAGCATAGGATCAGGTTTGTTATCTTGGTCAGCATGGGCCAGTTGGGCTGAATGGCCTGTTTCTATGCTGCTGGACTCTGTAACTTGAATTCATGCAACATACAAGTTACTGCAGAAGCTGGGATCTAGTGCAAAAAAAAAAGACTTTCCCAACCTCCTGAACTGTGAGAAACTCCACGTGCTGGAGAATACACAGGTCGTCACAGCGCCAGACACCCGGGTACGATCCTGACTACGGGTGCTGTCTGCACGGAGTTTGTACGTTCTCCCCGGGACCGCATGAGTTTTCTCCGGGAGCTCCGGTTTCCTCCCACACTCCAACGACGTGCGGGTTTGTAGGCTTGGCAAAAATTGTACATTGTCCCTTGGGTCTGCAGGATAGTGTCAATGTGTGGAGATTGGTAGTCAGCACGGACTCGGTCGGCCTAATGCCAGTTTCCGCCCAAACTAAAATAAACTAGGGACAATTCACAAAAGCCTACAAATTAACCTACAAACCTGCACGTCTTTGGAGTGTGGGAGGAAACCGGAGGTCCCGGAGAAAACCCACGCAGGTCACGGGGAGAACGTGCAAACTCCATACAGACAAAACTCCGCACCCAAAAGCAATTTAATTTGATCAGTCGGGATAGGCAGTATCTCAGGAGAGAAGGAATGGGTGATGTTTTGGGTCGAGACCCTTCTTAGACTGGTTAGGGGTAAGGGTAACTAGAGATATCGGCGATGAGATCTCGCATCATCTCTCTCATTGTCTATATCTCTCGTTTCCCTTATCCACCAGCCGTGAAGAGGCAATTTACCAAAGCCAATTAACCAACAAACCTGCATGTCTTTGGAGTGTGGGAAGAAACCGGAGCATTCTGAGAAAACCCAGGTCACGGGGAAAACGTACAAACTCCGTGCAGACAGCACCCGTATCCGGATGGAACCCGGGTCTCTGGCGCTGTGAGGCAGCAGCTCTACCCGCTGCGCCACCGTGCCGCCAACTCTATGACAGAAGGAATCTTTGAGGAGAGTGAGAGTGAGAGTGAGAGTGGAGTTCTGTGGGCGGACCGGACACTCACCGGGAAAATTCACAGTTTGCAATACGCGGTCAATGTTTGGAGGCAGGAATATTGAGTGCATTTCTCCAGCGACAGCTTTGCAATCACATAGGTGCACATGGAGACACTGTAGAGGCTGTCTATACACACGGGGAGGAATGGAAAATGCCTTCGGCTCATTCCTGAGATACTTCTCAGTGTATACACCACGACTCGAACAAGCCGGCTGTCTGCTAACTGCCAAAACATACACAAAACAAAGTTGTTTCATGAAAAATGGTGAAAGGGCTGGAACTGTAAAGATTAGATGTGTAGGAAGGAACTGCAGGGGCTGCTTTAAACCGAAGATAGACACAAAATGCTGGAGTAACTCAGCGGGACAGGCAGCATCTCTGGAGAAAAGGAATGGGTGACGTTTCGGGTCGAGGCCTTCTACAGGGCTTCTTCAGTCTGTTACTCCAGCTTTTTGTGTCTATCTTCGGTTCTATCCGACACCACCTCACGGCTGTGAGTTCAGACCGAAGAAGGGTCTCGACCCGAAACGTCACCCATTCCTTTTCTCAGAGATGCTGGTGGTCCCGCTGAGTTACTCCAGCTTTTTGTGGCTGCCTCCTTGAAGATAACGTTGCTAAACGCACCACAAACTCATGGATGACAAAACCGTTGTGGTTTTCCCACCCTGATGCCAAGAATCTTTGCTTTAAACAAGTGATTGACGTGAATGTGGCGGTCACGGTGGCTCAGCGGTAGAGTTGCTGCCGCACAGCGTCAGGGACCCGGGTTCGTTCCGACTACGGGCGCTGTCTGTATGGAGTTTGTACGTTCTCCCCGTGACCTGCGTGGGTTTTCTCCGGGTGCTCCGGTTTCCTCTCTCACTCCAAAGACGTACAGGTTTGCAGGTTAATTGCCTCTGGTAAAAATTGTAAATTGCCCCTAGTGTGTGTAGGATGGTTTGGTGTGCGGGGATCGCTGGTCAGCACGGACTCGGTGGGCCGAAGGGCCTGTTTCCACACTATATCTATAAACTATACTATTTTTTATAATTTTTACCAAAGCCAATTGACATCTTTGGTGTGTGGGAGGAAACCGGAGCACCCGGAGAAAACCCACGTGGTCAAGAGAGACAAGAGTGTTTGATTGTCATGTCCCAGATAGAACAATTACATTCTTAAACCCCTGTCCCACGGTACGAGTTCATTCAAGAGTTTTCCCGAGTTTGCCCTGATTCGAGCTCGGAGATTTACGTAATGGCCAATCGTCGGCTCTCGTGGACATTTTTCATCATGTTGAAAAATCTTCACGAGTCTTCCCGTGCTTACCTGCCGCTAGCGAGTCTTCCCGAGAACCTGCCGTTAGCGCTAAGTGACGTCCCCGAGCTCCGACGTACCCGCTGCATTCATTCTCTGTGCTTACCACGAGTTTGATTTTTTTTTAAACTCGGGAGAGCTCTTGGAATGAACTCGTACAGTGGGACAGGGCTATTACTTGCAGTAGCACCACAGGATATTAAACACACCATCGTGCTGCCCGCTAATCTATAGTGTTAGTATAAACACTGCCCTTCTCTCTACAAGACTTCCTCACAAGGACACTTGCTCACTGACTCAAGCTGCGTTTCCGTGCCGCCCATGTAGGGAGGCAGCTACCTTTTACCACCGGCCGGTTGCGTTGATCCAAGGCTCTGGAACCAAGGGTGCCAGAATATCGGTGGTGGACCAGTATATAGAAATAATCACCAGAAACCTGCAGCCCTCTTCAACCGAGGATGGATTATTCTTAATGTCGACCCACTAGGTTTAAGGTTATTATGGTCACGTGTACTGAGGTACAGCGCAAAGCTTTGTTCTGCACGCTATCCAAACCGATCAGATGATACTGTACATGAATGCAATCAGGCCAAACTCCAGTACAACAGGTAGAGCTAAGGGGAAGATACAGAGCGCAGAATATTAGTTCTCAGCATTGTAGCGCATCAGTTCCAGAGACAAAGTCCAATGTCTGCAATGAGGTAGAGGTGAATCGGACAGTACCCTGGCTCATGGAAGGGCCGTTCAGAAGCCTGATAACAGAGGGGAAGAAGCTGTTCCTGAGTCTGGTGGTGCGCGCTTTCAAGCTTGCCTGTGTGGAGTTTGCACGTTCTCCCTGCGTGGGTTTTCTCCGGGAGCTCCGGTTTTCTCCCACACTCCAAAGACGTGCAGGTTTGTAGGTTATTTGGCTTCTGTAAATTTCCTCTTCAAGGCTGGTGGCCATGGCCCTTTTCTAGTGGCCGTGGCTTGCCTGTAGTGGCCATGGTGTGTATTTGGTGGCCATATATTTGTGGCTAGTGGCCATATTTCATGGCTAGTGGCCTTGGCTTGCCTGTAGGTGCCATGGTGTGTATTTGGTGGCCATATATTTGTGGCTAGTGGCCATATTTCATGGCTAGTGGCCTTGGCTTGCCTGTAGGTGCCATGGTGTGTATTTGGTGGCCATATATTTGTGGCTAGTGGCCATATATTTGTGGCTAGTGGCCTTGGCTTGCCTGTAGTGGCCATGGTGTGTATTTGGTGGCCATATATTTGTGGCTAGTGGCCATATTTCATGGCTAGTGGCCTTGGCTTGCCTGTAGTGGCCATGGTGTGTATTTGGTGGCCATATATTTGTGGCTAGTGGCCATATTTCATGGCTAGTGGCCTTGGCTTGCCTGTAGTGGCCATGGTGTGTATTTGGTGGCCATATTTTGTGGCTAGTGGCCTTGGCTTGCCTGTAGTGGCCATGGTGTGTATTTGGTGGCCATATATTTGTGGCTAGTGGCCATATTTCATGGCTAGTGGCCTTGGCTTGCCTGTAGTGGCCATGGCGGCCATATATTTGTGGCTAGTGGCCATATTTCATGGCTAGTGGCCTTGGCTTGCCTGTAGTGGCTGTGGTCCACGGCTTGTGGCTGAGACAGTGTCCAAAGTTGACAATAGGGTACAGAATCGGCTGGAGGGGTGCGGGGTTTTGCGTGGAAGTTGACCCTTAACGTGTCTCCCGGTTTATTGTCTGTCCGTAGCCGTTATTCCCAAGAGCCTGCCGGCGTCGGTGGAGGAGGAATCGGAGAAGCAGAGCATGCAGGTGATGGTGAAGGGCGTGGCGGAGCCGCTGGGCGGCCACCGCGGGCGCAAGCCCGGCCGGAAGCGCAGCCGGACGGGACAGACAGGCGACGGCAAGGCGGAGACGCAAAGCAGCCCTGTCCCGCCGGCCGCCAAACCCCTGGAGCCGCTGAAACTCCCAAAGAAGAGAGGTCCGAAACCTGGCAGCAAGGTGGGTGAGGGGGAGAGTCGGGGTCTGAAGAAGGGTCTCCACCCAAAACGTCACCCATTCCTTCTCTCCAGAGATGCTGCCTTTCCCGCTGAGTTACTCCAGCTTTTCGTGACCAGCAAGGTGGGTTGGGTTAGGCAACCCTCCGCGTTCAACTACCAGCTGATACGCAGGCAGCATCTCCGGGGAGAAGGAACGGGCGGCTTTTCGGGTCGAGACCCTTCGCCAGACTGAGGTCAGGGGAGAGGGAAACGAGAGATGTAGGCGGTGATATGGAGAGATACAGAACAGAGGAATGAAAGATATGCAAAAACAGTAACGATGATGAAGGAGACAAGGAAACAGGCCATTGTCAGCTGTGGGCTAGGTGAAAACCAGTTACAGACAATGAGACTCAACAAGAGGACTGTGAAGCTGGTGGGCGTGGGGGGGGGGGGGAGGTTGGAACGGAGAGAGAGAGGATGCAAGGGCCACTTGAAGTCGGGAAAGTCAATGTTCATACCGCTGGGGTGTAAGCTGCCCGAGCGAAACATGAGGTGCTGTTCCTCCAATTTGCACCGGGCCTCACTCTGACAGTGGAGGAGGCCCAGGACAGAAAGGTCAGTGTGGGAATGGGAGGGGGAGTTGAAGTGTTGGCAGCCGGGAGATCAGGTAGTTGAGGCGGACTGAGCGAAGCGACCACACGGTTTACGTTTGGTCTCGCTGATGTAGAAGAGTCCTCATCCGCATACTACCGTTCTCTAGTTTGCTTCACCGCTCACTGGCCGTTCTGTCTGGCGCTTTGTTCTTGCAGCGGAAACCACGAGCCGTCCAGAGCCCGGTGCCGACATCGCCAACCATCAGCACGCCGGAGCCGGACACCAGCACGGTGCCGCACGATGCAGCCACCATCCCCAGCACCACCATCATGCAATCCCCCACAGGTGAGCTCAGCCTGTAGCAAGCAACTGCGGCGAAGATAGAAACATAGAAAATAGGTGCAGGAGTAGGCCATTCGGCCCTTCAAACCATTCAATATGATCACGGCGGATCATCCAAAGATGAACTGTGATCAGCGGGGCAGTTGAACTGGTCAGTGAGCCCGCGGATGCTCGGTGGGTCGGGCAGCCTCCGTGCTGGGGGGAAACGAGGCAGTCTCAGGAGTGGCCTCATTGAAACTTTACTGAACAGTGAAAGGCCTGGATAGAGTGGATGTGGAGAGGATGTTTCCACTCTGGGCTAGGACCAGAGGCCACAGCCTCAGAATAAAAGGACATATCTTTAGCAAGGAGATGAGGAGGAATTTAGTTCTTCTTCTTGCGTGTGGCCTGCACAGCCTAAAGTTGTAGGCCAACTTGTTCTATTTGATCGGACACGCCGGGTTGATTGCATTCGTCGAAACAGGGCGGACCACGTGAAGGTTGCAATCTCCCACCCCTAATGGGGTTAGGAGGGAGAGATAGATCAGCTACGATGGAATTAGACAATAGGTGCAGGAGTAGGCCATTTGGCCCTTCGAGCCAGCACCGCCATTCAATGTGATCATGGCTGATCATCCCCAATCAGTGCCCCGTTCCTACCTTCTCCCCATATCCCCTGATTCTGCTATTTTTAAGAGCCCTATCTAGCTCTCTCTAGAAAGCATCCAGAGAACCTGCCTCCACCGCCCTCTGAGGCAGAGAATTCCACAGACTCACCACTCTCTGTGAGAAAAAGTGTTTCCTCGTCTCCGTTCTAAATGGCTTATTCTTTATTCTTAAACTGTGGCCCCTGGTTCTGGACTCCCCCAACATCGGGAACATGTTTCCTGCCTCTAGCGTGTCCAAACCCTTAACAATCTTATATGTTTCAATAAGATCCCCTCTCATCCTTCTACATTCCAGAGTGTACAAGCCCAGCTGCTCCATTCTCTCAGCATATGACAGTCCCGCCATCCCGGGAATTAACCTTGTAAACCTACGCTGTTGAGTAGATGGGCTGAATGGCCTGGCTCTGCTCCTGTGACCTTGTGAATGTTGCTCTGGAGGGTGACGGCCGTTCTCTGCTCTTGTGTCCTCGCGCAGTGTGCGTTTACTTGAACAAGAACGGCAACGCCGGCCCGCACCTGGACAGGAAGAAGGTCCAGCAGCTGCCCGACCACTTTGGGCCGGCCCGGGCCTCGGTGGTCCTCCAGCAGGCCGCCCAAGCCTGCATCGACTGCGCCTACAATCAGAAGGTGGTCTTCTCCTTCCTGAAGCAGGGGCATGGCGGGGAGGTGATATCAGGTGAGCGAGCAACTCCTCACGTCCTTCTGCCCTCTGCTTATGATGAGAAACATAGAAAGATAGAAGGTGGGCAAAAATGCTGGAGAAACTCAGAGGGGGAGGCAGCATCTACAGAGCGAAGGAATAGGTGACGTTTCGGGTCAGACTGATGTGGGGGTAGGGGGGCGGGAAGCTTCTTCCCCCACCCCCACATCAGTCTGCCTAAGGGTCCCGACCCAAAACGTTGCCTATTCCTTCACTCCATAGATGCTGCCTTCCCCTCTGAGTTTCTCCAGCATTTTTGTCTACCTTCGATTTTTCCAGCATCTGCAGTTCTTTCTTAAACAATAGAAAGATAGAAAATAGTTGCAGGACTAGGCCACTCGATCCTTCGAGCCAGCACCGCCATTCAATATCATCATTGCTGATCATCCAGAATCTACCCCGTACCTGCTCTCTCCCCATATTCCTTGATTCCTTTAGCCCTAAGAGCTAAATCTAACTCTCTCTTGAAAACATCCATTGAATTGGCCTCCACAGCCTTCTGTGGCAGAGAATTCCACAGATTCACAACTCTCTGGGTGAAAAGGTTTTTCCTCATCTCAATCCTAAATGGCCTACCCCTTATTCTTAAACTATAGGCCCTGGTTCTGGACTCCCCCAACATGAGGAACATTTTTCGTGCATCTAGCCTGTCTAATCCCTTAAGAATTTTACATGTTTCCTATAAGATCCCCTCTCATCCTTCTAAATTCCAGTGTATAGAAGCCCAGTCGACCCATTATTTAATCCTATGTCAGTCCCATGAATAAACCTGGTAGAAATTCCATCATCAGACGCAATTAGAAGAGAATGGGAAGAGGAATTAGGCCTAAAAATTTCCAAACATAGAAACATAGAAAATAGGTGCAGGAGTAGGCCCTTCCAGCCTGCACCGCCATTAAATATGATCATGGCTGATCATCCAACTCAGTATCCTGTACCTGCTTTCTCTCCATACCCCTTGATCCCTTTAGCCACAAGGGCCACATCTAACTCCCTCTCAACTCCCTCAAAGACAGATGGAAAAATATCTCTTATATATACATAATTGTTAGATTAATGTTAGATACATTTTAATCAAATTCAAAATACTGCACAGACTTTACTACTCAAAGACTAAACTGAATAAGATTTTTTCGAACGTATGCCCTATTTGTGACAAATGTCTCCTTCAAGAAGCAACTGTAACACACTGTTGGAAAGGAATCTTTGAAATTTTCTCCAAAACATTAAAAACAAAACTGGACCCCCACACGGAACTGATGATTTTCGGAACATCAGAAGCCTGCCCTGAGCTGTCAACATTTTAAAGACGTTTCCTTAATTATGGCCTGATATCGGCGAAAAAACATATACTTAAAGTTTGGAAAAATACATCTGCCCCTACTGTTAAAATGTGGATCACAAGCATGTCTGAGACGCTACATCTTGAAGATACGAGACTTGTCTTAGCAGGAAAATCAGAGCCATTTTCAAAGATGTGGATCCTTTCATTGATTCATTACAAGGATAGTATGGTTCAACATTACTTTGGAATTAAACCGATTCACGGACAGGGTGATGGGTGGGGAGAAAAATGAAGCAGGTATATCAACACTTTTCTTTTTCTTTTTTCCGTGTTTGTCTTTTTATTTCTTTACGTTTTTCCTATTTCTTTCACTTCCTCACTCTTCGCCGACACTCGTTTGGCAGTTTCGGGGTTCTATTCTTACACATCCACGCTCTCTTCCACTTTCGTTCTTGCTTGCTCTCCTTCTCTTTTTCTATTTCACCTTTGCTAAAATTAAAATGGAAGGTGTACAACAAATGCGCTATGTCATATGCCGCCGTTTATACTTTTGTACACGGCTTCTAATACAAATATTAAAAGAAATAAAAAATAAAAAATAAAATAAACCTGGTGAACCTACGCTACACTCCCTCAATAGCAAGAATGTCCTTCCTCAAATTAGGAAACCAAAACTGCACACAATATTCCAGGTGGGGCTTGCCGGGGCCCTGTACAAGCGCAGTAGGACCTCCTTGCTCCTAAACTCAAATCCTCTCGCAATGAAGGCCAACATGCCATTAGCTTTCATTTTTTAGAATTGTGCAGAGGGGAGGTGGGATTGCTGGCTTCACCTTGCACTAAACGCTATTCCCTTATCATGTAACCATACACTGCGAATGGCTCAATTGTTATCATGTATTGTCTTTCCGCCGACTGGTTAGCCCGCAACAAAAAGCTTTTCACTGTACCTCGGTACACGGGACAATAAACCAAACTGAACTGAAAGGATCAGGGTGGCTGGGATGATGTAGGAAGGAACTGCAGATGCTGGTTGGGAAGGAATGGGTGGCGTTTGCATGTTCCCTCTGTGACCGCGTGGGTTTCTCCGGGTGCTCCGGTTTCCTCCCACATCCCAAAGACACGCATGTTTGTAGTTTAATTGACCCTCTGTAACTTGCCTTTATGCCTGACCACGGGCGCTGTCTGGACGGAGTTTGTATGTTCTCCCGTGACTTGCGTGGGTTTTCTCCGGGTGCTCCGGTTTCCTCCCGCACTCCAAAGACGTTCTGGTTTATAGGTTAATTGGCTTGGTATCAAATGTAAAGTTGTCCATAGCGTGTGTGTGTGTGTAGGATGGTGTTAGTGTGCGCGCTGTATCTCTAAACTACACTAAAAAGACGAGGGTGTAGGAAAGAACTGCAGACGCTGGTTTAAATCGAAGATAGACACAAAATGCTGGAGTAACTCAGCGGGACGGGCAGCATCTCTGGAGTGAAGGAATGGGTGACGTTTCAGACCGAGACCCTTCAGTTTGACAAAAAGACGAGGGGAAGGAGGGGATGAGACGGCAGAATGTTGGAGTATCGGCCGTGGCCTTGTTCCATTCTGTCGCTCATCTGTTTGTGGCGGTGCTTGCGATTTAATTCCCTTTCTCTGTGCTGCCTCCTCAGCTACATTTGACCACGAGCAGCACACGTTAAACCTGCCGGCTGTGAACAGTGTGGTGTACGCCCTGCGCTTTCTGGAGAAGCTCTGCCACAGTCTGCGGTGTGACAACCTCTTTGGGAACCAGCCGTTCAGTCAGTGCAACCCAGCCAACCACAACGTCTGTGACTACGAGAATGATCGCTTCATGCCAGGTAACACAGAGCTAGGCTGGGCTCGGTGGGCCAAAGGGCCTGTTGAGGTCTAGTGTGTGTAGGATCGTGTTAATCGTGTTCAGGGCTAGTGTGTGTAGGATCGTGTTAATGTACGGGGATTGCTGGTCAGTGTGGACTCAGTGGGCCGTAGTGCTTGTTTCTGTACTGTGTCTCTAAACTAAGCTGAGACAGACTGCCCAGTGTTTATTGTCTGCTTCCCGAATAGAAGTGTGAATAGACAATAGATGCAGGAGTAGGCCATTTGGCCCTTCGAGCCAGCAGCGCCATTCAATGTGATCATGGCTGATCATCCACAATCAGTACCCCCGTACTTGCCTTCTCCCCTTATCCCCGACTCCGCTATCGATCAAAGATAGTCCGAGGGTCACCAAAGAGGTAGATAGTAGTTCAGGACCGCTCTCTGGTTGTGGTAGGATGGTTCAGTTGCCTGATAACAGCTGGGAAGAAACTGTCCCTGAATCTGGAGGTGTGCATTTTCACATTTCTGTACCTCTTGCCTGATGGGAGAGGGGAGAAGAGGGAGTGACCGCGGGTGAGACTGGTCCTTGATGATGCTGCTGGCCTTGCCGAGGCAGCGTGAAGTGTAGACGGAGTCAATGGAAGGGAGGTTGATTGGTGTGATGGTCTGGGCTGCGTCCACAATTCCTTGTAATTTCTTGCGGTCTTCGATGGATCGAGCTGTTCCCAAACCGTGCTGCGATGCATCCCGATAAAATGCATTCTACAGCGCACCTGTAGAAGTTGGTGAGAATTGTTGGGGACATGCCGATCATCCTAAGCCTCCTGAGGAAGTGGAGGTTTTGGTCTGCTTTCTTGGTGATTGCTTGGACATGGCTGGCCCAGGCCAAGTTGCCGGTGATATTTACTTTAAAGCATTCAACCACCTCCACTTTGGGGCTGTCAATACAAGGTGTGTAACCAGCAAACTCCCAGAGAGCAAGGGAAAGGAAACTTTGCATCGTTTCAATAAACAGCTGCGCGGCACGGTGATGCAGCGACAGAGTTGCTGCTGCCTTACAGCGCTCACAGCGCCAGAGACCAGGGTTCGATCCCGACTACGGGTGCTGCCTGTACAGAGTTTGCACGCTCTCCCCGTGACCATTTCCTCCCACACTCCAAAGACGTGCAGGTTTGTAGGTTGATTGGCTTGGGTGTAAATGTAAAAATTGTCCCTCGTCTGCTAGTATTTTGAGCGTGTAAGTGCGCGGGGATCGCTGGTCGGCACAGACTCGGTGGGCCGAAGGGCCTGTTTCCGCGCTGTATCTCTGAAACTAAAGCTGTTCATCTTTCCCCAGGGAAATATGAATGGGCCGCGAGAGGTGTTCAGGGTGTTGAAAGAAGGAATAAAAGGTACACACCAGATGCCCTACCCTACAGTGCTCCACTATCACCCAAAGTTTCCAAAACTGACCAGCATCCCTGTGAAGGTAAGTTTGATGCCAATGTGAGAAGCTGGGGGGAAACCAGAGCACCCGGAGAAAGCCCACGCAGGTCACGGGGAGAACATATAAACTCCACACAGACAGCACCCGTAGTCAGGATCGAACCCGGGTCTCTGGCGCTGTGAGGCAGCGACTCTACCCGCTGCGCCACACCAGGTTTGATGAGTACGGTTCTGATTATCAGTCAGGTTAATGAGTAGGGGTGGCACAGTGGCTCAGCGGTAGAGTTGCTGCCTCGCAGCCCTGGAGACCCGGGTTCGATCCCGACTACGGGTGCTGTATGTGCGGAGTTTGTACGTTTTCCCCGTGACCTCGTGGGTTTTCTCCGTGAACTTTGGTTTTCACCCACACTCCAAAGCCGTGCAGGTTTGTAGGTGAATTGGCTTTGGTTAAAAAAAAGTAAATTGTCCCTGGTGTGTGTTGGATAGGGTTAGTGTGCGGGGATCGCTGGTCGGCACGGGCTCGGTGGGCCGAAGGGCTGTTTCCTCGCCGTATCTCTAAACTAAACTAATGCTGGATGGTTTCTTGCCCCCAGGGGAGACGTTTATCCTGGAGGACGGCCACCCAGGTCCCACGGACCACCGCCTGGATCCCATGGATTCTGCCCTGAACTCCATAACGCCCTCCAGCCCCATGAGTCGTAACTCCAAGGAGTTCCGATCGTACCGGTCTCTGCAGCACTCGATGAGCCTCACGCAAACCGGGGCCGCCTCCTTCCGCCGACACAGCTCTGGAGGTAACGTTTCACGCCACAGCCTAAAGCAGGGGCCGGCCCCCGGGCCGAATAAAGCAGGGGCCGGCCCCCGGGCCGAATGCGGCCCGTGACCCGAAATCATCCGGCCCTCAGGCAGATTTTCTTTCCCGTAATCATCCGGCACGCCGAGCCCCGACAAGCTCTGGCCGTACTGCTCCCTGCGCAAAGCCGCCGGCAGAAAACTGCAGATGCTGAAAAAAGCGAAGGTTGACAAAAATGCTGGAGAAACTCAGCGGGCGAGACATACAAGGATTGCACGAGGCTGCCTCACCCACTGTGTTTCTCCAGCAGTTTTGTCCTACCTTCTGTGAACACGTGATTTGATGCCTGCCATCCGGGGCGGGATCCGTGTGCACGCATGATAGGTGTGGCCCGCCATCCGCTCACAGACATGCGTCCCGGCCCCTATGCAGAACAAGGTCACCCATTCCTTCTCTTCAGAGATGCTGCCTGTCCCGCTGAGTTACTCCAGCTTTTTATGCCTATCTTTGGTTTAAACCAGCATCTGCAGTTCCTTCCTACACAGAATCTAGTTCTCAGCATTGTAGCGCATCAGTTCCAGAGACAAAGTCCAATGTCCGCAATGGGGTAGAGGTGAATCGGTCAGTCCCCTAGCTTGTGGAAGGACCGTTCAGAAGCCTGATAACAGAGGGGAAGAAGCTGTTCCTGAGTCTGGTGGTGCGCGCTTTCAAGCTTCTGTACCTTCTGCCGGACGGGAGCGGGGAGAAGAAGGAATGGCCGGGGTGGGACAAGTCTTTGATTATATGACTGTCATATATGACTGTTATTTGACTGTCATATGCTGAGAGAATGGAACGGCTGGGCTTGTATACTCTAGAGTTTAGAAGGATGAGAGCAGATCTTTTTGAAACATTTAAGATTATTAAGGGTTTGGACACGCTAGAGGCAGGAAACATGTTCCCGATGTTGGGGGAGTCCAGAACCAGGGGCCACAGTTTAAAAATAAGGGGAAGCCATTTAGAATGTTTCTCACAGAGAGTTGTGAGTCGGTGGAATTCTCTGCCTCAGAGGGCGGCGGAGGCAGGTTCTCGGGATACTTTCAAGAGAGAGCTAGATAGGGCTCTTAAAGATAATGGAGTCAAGGGGATGTGGGGAGAATGCAGGAACGGGGTACTGATTGGGGATGATCAGGCATGATCACATTGAATGGCGGTGCTGGCTCGAAGGGCCGAATGGCCTCCTCCTGCACCTATTGTCTGTTGTCAGCGTGTAGTGTGGGTGGGGGTGATGATGAGTAGAGGCCAGTTTCCGCCTGTTAGTCACACTTACGCCGACTCGGAGGGCAGAAGGGCCTGTTTCTGCGCTGCATCTCTAAACTAAACCAAAACATTTCCCGCAACACCTTGAACTGTGGTCATTTTGGTTTCCATGCGTCACCTCTCCAAAGGGTAACATCAACAAGATTTTTTTTGTTCTTAAGTAGAAATCAGAATTTGAGTCATACAGTGTGTGACTATCGCATTACACTGCCTCTGGTATCAGATCAAAATGTATTCACTTGCAAAATATTCAGAATTATAAGCAAAGCACAGAACCCAGTGGGTCAGGCAGCATCTGTGGGGAGAATGGACAGGCAGTGTTTTAGGACCGGACCCTTCTTCGCACTGATTGAATGGGGGGAGGGGGGGGGGGGGGGGGAAGCTAGAAATGAAGTGAGGGGGTGGGGCAACCCAGGTGAGTGATAGGTGGATACAGGTGGATGCGTGGGGCAAGTGACTTGAGGAGTGAAATATAAAGACGGGGGGGGGGTGGACAAGAGGGAGGGGTGAGACCTGACCTGAAACATTGTCTGTCCATTCCATCCACCGATGCTTTACTTGACACAATAGTGATACAGCGCGGAAACAGACCCTGCGGCCCACCGATCCACGCCGACCAGCGATCCCCGTACGCTAACACCATCCTACACACTAGGGACTATAAAAAATGTTTTTTTTTACCAAAGCCAATTAGCCCACGAAATACTATCTCTTAAGGAGTGCGTGGAAGAAGAAGAAGGGAGCACCTGGAGAAAACTCAGTCGCGGGGAGAACGTGCAAACTCCGTACAGACAGCACCCGTAGTCAGGATGGAGCCCGGGTCTCTGGCGCTGTGAGGCAGCAGCTCTACCTGCTGCGCCTGACCCAGTTCCTCCGGCACTTTGTGTTTTGCTCGAGATGCCATCGGCGTCTGCAGTTCCCCGAGTCTGCTGCTATGTAAAGTGTTGTGTGATTTTCTTTCCCCCTAGGCTCGGAGAGGTTTAGCGGGGCTCGGGATGCTCCTCGGATGGCCAGCAGGGACCCATCCAGCTGGGCAGTGGAGGACGTGATGCAGTTTGTTCGGGATGCCGACCCACTCTCACTGGGCCCCCACGCTGACCTCTTCCGGAAACACGTATGTCCGCAGATCATAGTCGGCTAGCACAGACACAGGCCCTTCAGCCCAACCTGCCCACACCGACCAACATGTCCCACCTGCCTGCGTTTCACCCATATCCCTCTAAACCCGTCCTATGCATTTACCTGCCCAAATGTTTATTAAACGTTGGGATAGTCCCAGCCTCAACTACCTCCTCCGGCAGCTCGTTCCAAGCACCCACCATCCGTGTGTTAAAAAAGGTTAGCCGCAGATCGTATTAAGTCTTTCCCCCCTCACCTTTTAACCATATTTTAACCAATGTGTTCTGGTTCTAGACTCCCCGACTCTGGGCAAGAGACTCTTTGATTTCCAAGTTTTGTCATCTTGACCTTATGATGCAGCCCTTGCCTTGTTAAAAAAACATTTGGACAAGCCAACGCTATTGAAATGTCCAAATGTAGGTGATTAATTTACAAACTACCCTTACTTCTCTCTTTCCCCCCCCCCCCCCCACTTCACTTTGCCCCACCTGGACTCACCCCCATTTATTCAATGGGGAATTCTCTGCCTCAGAGGGTGGTGGAGGCCGGTTCTCTGGATGCTTTCAAGATAGAGCTAGATAGGGCTCTTAAAGATAGCGGAGTCAGGGGATATGGGGAGAAGGCAGGAACGGGGTACTGATTTTGGATGAATGGCAGTGCTGGCTCGAAGGGCCGAATGGCCTACTCCTGCACCTATTGTCTATTTGTCCACGTCCACCTAAATTCCTCCCTCTGGCTTCACAATTTGTGCACCTTTCATCTTTTCATCCTATCGTGGCACCTTTCATCTTTTCATCTCCAGCCTTTGTCCAGCCATCTGCCCATCAAAAATACATATCTCACCTGTAAAAACCTATTACCTGCCAGACCTTGTCCTGCCCTCCTCTCTTCCAGCTTTCTCCCTCCAACCCCCCCCCCCCCCCCCCCCAACAGTCTGAAGAAGGGTCGTCACCTACCAATGTTCTACAGAGATGTGGCCTGACCCGCTGATTACTCCAGCACAGTGTCATGTTTGTTGTTGTAAGCCAGCAGCTGCAGTTCCTTGTGTCTGCATCCTTTCCCCCTCAGGAGGTTCTCAGCACAAAGACTGGTTGTCAATAATATTAATTAGTGTAGAGATTGAAAAGCAACGTTCTCACAGAAAGTTAAGGCTGGTAATGTATGTGGCTCCATTGTTTATGCCGCTTGCATTAATCATAATCGGCCGCATGAAAAACAGTTTGTCTTTCCCCGTGTTCAAAGAGGGGTGGTTGGAGAACTAGTTCAGTGCAGCTTGTGACATTCCTGTACAACTGCAGCCTGCTTTACGTCAAGTTACAACAAGGCCGTGGGCATATCAAAGGCAAGCAGAATTAATCCTCCCGTCTTAACGACATTGAGGAATATTGCAAATGATTTGTGGGGTTTGAACATTCGCCAGAGATTTCAACGTGCGATTGTGTAGACATATAAAGTTTTGCATCTTTTACCCCTTTGTTGCTTGGAGATACAGCGAGCGTGCAAGGAAACAGGCCCTTCGGCCCACCGGGTCCGTGCCGTCCAGCGCTCACCCCTACACTAGTTCCATCCTACACACTGGGGACAATTCAGAGGCCAATTGGTCAACCGTTGTTGGCCTTGATTTGTTCTGGCCTTTTTCTACCTCCAGTTTTCTCCCCCCCTCCCCCCCCCCCACTTCTTCCAGACTGAAGAAGGGTTCCGACCCATAACGTAATTCCTTCTCTCCAGAGATGCTGCCTGACCTCATAGTTGTGTATCTTTGTTGCAAACCGTGTATGTGACATTAGACAATAGACAATAGGTACAGGAGGAGGCCATTCGACCCTTCCAGCCAGCACCGCCATTCAATGTGATCATGGCTGATCATCCCCAATCAGTACCCCGTTCCTGCCTTCTCCCCATATCCCGACTCCACTATTTTTAAGAGCCCTATCTAGCTCCCTCTTGAAAGTATCCAGAGAACCTGCCTCCACCGCCCTCTGAGGCAGAGAATTCCACAGACTCACAACTCTGTGTAAAAAAGTGTTTCCTCAGGGGTTATGGGGAGAAGGCAGGAGAATGGGGTTGGGGGGAGGGGAAAGAGATTGGTAAGCCATGATTGAATGGCGGAGTAGACTTGACGGGCCGAATGGCCTAATTTATCTCCTATCACTGATGACCCCGATCTAACAGAGTGTTTAATGTTGTTGTTGGCAGGAGATCGATGGCAAGGCCTTGTTGTTGCTACGGAGTGACATGATGATGAAATACATGGGACTCAAGCTGGGGCCGGCCCTGAAAATCTGCTTCCACATCGACAGACTGAAGCTGGGCAAGTTCTGAGCATGGACTCGATCAGGCTGAAACGCCCCCTGCCCTCCACAGCAAGAAACACGATAATGGGGGAATAAAACTCTACACCTTCAGCCGCCGAGGGTATTTCCTGGATTTTGGCCCACGGATTAAGCATAAGCTTAAAGCAGGATAGTTTCCTGCTCCATTGAAACATGGCAACGGAGAAACAGCCTTGGACAGTGCTGTCTTGTTCCGAACCAGACTGACGTTTCCATCCTAACTGAATGAAGTGTATTAAGCAAACACTCCAGATATCGCTGATGGACACAAAATGCTGGAGTAACTCAGCAGGACAGGCAGCATCCCTGGAGAGAAGGAACGGGTGATGTTTCAGGTCTAGTCTGAAGAAGGGTCTCGACCCTAAAACGTCGCCCATTCCTTCTCCCCAGAGATGCTGCCTGTGCCACTGAGTTAAGGGCCTGTCCCACTTGGCGATTTTTTCGCCGACTGCCGGCATCATATCAGGTTCGGCAAAAGATTTTGAACATTTCAAAATCCAGCGGCGACAAAAAAAATGTTGCGACACTTGAAACAACACCGCGCGTCAATACGTCATCACGCCGCGTATTTTCCGCTGACCTGATACGTCAGTCAACGATGCCGGCAGTCGCCGAAAAAAATCGCCAAGTGGGACAGGCGTTTTACTCCAGCACTTTGTGTGTGTCTTCAGTTTAAACCAGCATCTGCAGTTCCTTCTTACTCCAGATATCGCTGTCGTTTATCAGCCATATTTCTGTCTGCCAATTTATATCTGTTATTTTATTTTTTTTTGTTACATATTTCTCTCTCCCGTTGGAACTGCCGAGATAAGCCAAGAGAGGCTGGGCATTGTCAGCAGATCGGACAGCCTCTGCAGCGAGAGAAACTGTTTACAATGGACATCAATGAATTTAATCAGAATTTCCAGTAGCTGCTGTATTTTTTAAGTGTTGGTGGTGATTGCCATTCGCTTGTGGCCTCAACGACACATTCATACTCTCGCATTTTGTACGCTGGGTGAGAGGGAGAAAGAGAGAAAGAGAGAGAGAAAGTCACGAATGCACAAAGGATGACCACATGCCTTTTTCCCTAACCTGCTCAGTTAAGTTAGACAAAAGGTAGACAAAAGTGCTGGAGAAACTCAGCGGGTGAGGCAGCATCTATGGAGCGAAGGAATAGGCGACGTTTCGGGTCGAGACTCGTGAGGGGAGTAGATCGGGTAGATGCACAAAGTCTCTTGCCCAGAGTAGGAGAATCGAGGGCCAGAGGACATAGGTTCAATGTGAAGAGGAAAAGATTTAATAGGAATCTGAGGTGGACAAAAAATGCTGGAGAAACTCAGCGGGTGAGGCAGCATCTATGGAGCGAAGGAATAGGCGACGTTTCGGGTTGACAGTCAGAAGAAGGGTCTCGAGATGCCTCACCCGCTGAGTTTCTCCAGCATTTTTGTCTACCTACGATTTTTCCAGCATCTGCAGTTCTTTCTTAAACAGTTAAGTTATAGAGTCACACAGCATGAAATGAGGCACCTCAGCCCACGCATCCGTGTCGACCAAGATGCCCCATTAAAGCTAGTCCCACTTGCCTACATTGGTCCCAAATCACTCTGAAACTTTCCTATTCATCCTGAATCATGCACATTTACAATGTTTAAAAAAACCTTTAGGCAGGTATATGAACAGAGGAGTTTTAGAGGTTATGGGCCAAACACAGGCAAATGTCAGTAGCTTGGATAGACATCTTGGTCGGCGAGGACTAGTTAGGCTGAAGAATCTGTTTCTCTGCTGGATGGCTCCATGCAAGTAGATAGTCAGAATTATACAGTACGAAAACAGGCCCTTCGGCCCAACTCATCCCTGCCAACCAAGATGCCCTATCTAATCGACTCAGATTTGGCCCCTATCCCTATGAATCTTTCCTATCAGTGTACCTATCCAATGATGGACACGAAGGAGTGGAGATGTCACATTGTTACAATGGTGGGGCATCTTCTCAAGTCTGGGATAGGCAAGAATCACTGATATGGAAATGGACACGAGTCCTTGATTTTGGAGGATGTGTTGCTTCTGCTGTTCAACTGGGCAGAGACCAATTTCAGCAGCAGGAGAAATGTGATCCCATTGTCGACTTTTAATCACTTATACTTCCACCAAATGTGTTTTAAGTTGCTGTTAACAGACAGTTTATTGATTATTTAGACAAGCTTGCACATTTGATTTCCACTCCAAACACAGGAAGGATAGGAGATACAAGAATCTGCAGGTACTGGTTTACAAAAAAAGACAGAGTGCTGGAGTAACTCAGCGAGTCAGGCAGCATCTGTGGAGAACATGGATAGATGACGTTTCACAGAGTGCTGGAGTAACTCAGCGGGTCAGGCAGCATCTGTGGAGAACATGGATAGGTGACGTTTTGGGTTGGTGCCCTTCTCCAGACTGGACCAAATTCTGAAGAAGTGTTGCGACCGGAAACGTCACCCATTCCTTTTTCTCGAGATGCTGCCTGACTCGCTGTGTTACTCCAGCACTCTGTGTTTAACTCTGGTGGAATCCAGCATCTGCAGTTCTTTGTTTCTATTTTGTACTTGTCAAAGTGTCTTTTAAATGCTGTTAAAGTCCGTGCCTCAACTACCTCCTCTGGCAGCTCGTTCCATACGCCCCCCCTCCCCACTCTCTGTGTGGGGGAAATAAGTAAATGAAGGTTAAGATCAGGGGCTAGCTTGGTGAGAGGCTCGTCCACAGTGTTATGGAGTAACACCAACACAACACCAAATAATTTAGTTCAGTTCACAGATACAGCGCGGAAACAGGCCCTTCGGCCCACCGAGTCTGCACCGACCAGCGGGACTGCTGTGCCCCGTTTGTTGCCAACACTTGAATTAAGGCATTAAAGCAACAGACTCCAACACTAAGCACACATCTTCTTCGACTCACGAGTCACTAAGGTAAACGCACGGGCCACTACGTTATTATAACGAGTTTAAATGTTTCAATTTTTAACTTGAACAGTAAATTTGACTCGTGGAAAACCTCAAACATGTTTGAATTTTTTCACGAGTTAACAAGTTTCACGGGTACCTGCCATTAGCGCCACGAGTCGCTAAGTTGCGCGCGCGAGTTCCAAAGTTCCCGCTACGTTAATTGTACGTGATTACCGCGTCTGCCCGAGACTGGTGGGGGCGGGAGCGTCTACCTTCCCGTGCAGGTCTATAGCACCCGCCCACTGCCCGGAACACAAACTAAAAATGTAAAAAAGACAAAAAAACAGACAGACTGTTGGCGGGACGCCCTCTGGTGGTATTCCACTTTGGAAATACGTGGCACGGCAAGGAACTGCAGATGCTGGAAGCTTCAGCAAAACACAAAGTGCTGGAGGAATGCAGCAGGCCAGGCAGCAGCTGTGGAGGGAGAATGGGCGGAAAACGTTTCGGGTGGAGAACCTTTCTCCAGATGGATCAGAAACCTCGATTGTCCCTTTCGCTCCACAGTTGCTACCCAACTCACTGAGTTCCTCCAGCACAGAGTTTTGCTTCAGAAACACTTCACCTGGTGCAAAGGAGAAGGGCGTTGACGAAATGTTACAAACTTTACACAAGCAGACAAGGAACTGCAGATGCTGGTCAACAGAAAAAAAGACACAGAGTGCTGGAGTAACTCAGCGGGCCAGGCAGCATGTCTGGAGAACACGGATAGGTGACGTTTAGGGTCGGGACATTACTTCTGAAGAAAGGTCGCCTATCCATGTTCTCCAGAGACTGATCAGAAGACAGAAGATAGACACAAAAAGGTGGAGTAACTCAGCAGGACGGACGGCATCGCTGGAGAGAAGAAATGGGTGATGTTTTGGGTCGAGACTCTGTCTGAAGAGGGGTCCTGACCCAAAACATCACCAATCCTTTTTCTCCAGAGATGTTGCCGAGTTACTCCAGCGCTTTGTGTCAAACTTTGGAGCAGACTAGGACGGGACTCAGATTGCCATCAAGGATCCATTTCCAATGGACCTACTCTACCATGGGCCACTCCCTCTATCATTGACCAGCGAGACCACCAGCTTCCAACCGTGGCAGATCACCGTCTGAAGGGCTGTCAAGGAGGGAGTTATGGAGTCATACAGCGTGGAAACAGGCCCTTCGGCCTAACTTGCCTATGCTACCAACCGTGGCTTCCAAGGTCATGTGGACCTTGCCCCTAGCCTGTAGCTTGGCTGGAGAGCGGGCGGGGCGACCACTGCATCATGTCTCACGGCCCTTTGTTACATCAGGTCACAGGCACAACTTTTATTTAAATAAAACAAAGAAACCCACTCACAGGCTGTGGAAGAAACGCACCCCGATGATAAAGGTATTGCTTTAGAGAGACCATTATAAGCGGACAGAGGTTGTATCTGAGTGCTACAGATAATAGTGCATTGGGAACCCCTTCCCCTTTGATCTCTCATTTTCACATCTCGCCCTTCCATATCTCTATGCCTCCCTCTCCCCTGACTCTCAGTCTGAAGAAGGGTCTCAACCAGAAACGTCCCCATCCTTCCTTCTCTCCTTCATTCCCGCTGAGTTACTCCAGCATTCGTGTCTAGCCAAAAAAAACCAAACTGGTTCTTCCAAACAGCCTGAGGAAGAGTCCCAACCCCAAACGTGGTCTGTCTATTCCCTCCCCAGATGCTGCCTGACCCGCTGAGTTCCTCCAGCACTTTGTGTCTTTAAGGTCCCAGCATCTGCAGTTCCTTGCATCTCCACAATGTAGAGCACTTGCAACTCTTGTTCCAGATTATCACCTTCTTTTTACTATCTTTAATACACACACATCTTCCTTCCACACCTGCCCCGTGAGGAGATTATCTTTAGGATAACCAGTTTGGTTTATTTTGGGAGTTTTCCGGGTCGGTTTGAAATTTCCTTCACTTCAGATTCTGCTTGTGGGGGGCCATTGCGCCCTCAGGTGGTGGAAGCCTGACCTGCAATAGAGTCAGCCTTCAGTCACTGAAAGTAAACATGCAGGTACAGCAGGCAGTGAAGAAAGCTAATGGCATTTTGGCCTTCATAACGAGAGGATTGGAGTATAGGAGTAAAGAGGTCCTAGTGAGACCACATCTGGAGTATTGTGTGCAGTTTTGGTCTCCTACTTTGAGGAAGGACATCCTTGCTATTGAGGCAGTGCAGCGTAGGTTCACGAGGTTAATCCCCGGGATGGAGGGACTGTCATATGGGGAAAGATTGGAAAGACTGGGCTTGTATTCACTGGAATTTAGGATGAGAGGGGATCTTATAGAAACATATACAATTATAAAAGGACTGGACAAGCTAGATGCAGGAAAAATGTTCCCAATGTTGGGTGAGTCCAGAACCAGGGGCCTCAGTCTAAGAGTAAAGGGAGGCCATTTAAAACAGATGAGAAAAAACGTTTAGCTCAGAGAGTTGTGAATTTGTGGAATTCTCTGCCATAGAGGGCAGTGGAGGCTAATTCACTGGATGAATTTAAAAGAGAGTTAAGGGCCTGTCCCACCAGCATGTGACTGCATGCGGCGAGCGCGACCAAACGTGGTGGGCTTGAGGCGTACGGCCTCGCGGGGCCGGTCCCACTTCCAACCGCGGAGTGGTATGGAGCTGGTCCCGACATCATACTCACCAATCAGCTGGGCAGGAGGCGGGCCGACTGAATTTGGACGTCGCATGGCGTCTGACGGTGATGTCATCGCGCAACGCCATGCGCTAGACGTACGCCATCCAGACGCTGCGTTCGAGATGTTGCGCACGTCATCGCTGCGGCTGCAGGCCGACAGGCCGTTGTCGTGCGGGATTTTTGAGCAGTGCCAGTTTTTTGGAGCCCCGCGTGATGTCAGCCCCGCACAACTCCATACAGCTCCGGCAATCGAAGTAGGACCGGCCCCATGAGGCCGTTCGGCTCAAGCGACCACGTTAGGTCGCGCTCGCCACATGCAGTCGCATGCTGGTGGGACAGGCCCTTTAGATGGAGCTCTAGGGGCTAGCGGATCAAGAGATACGGGGAGAAGGCAGGCACGGGTTACTAATTGTGGATGATGAGCCATGATCACAAAGAATGGCGGTGCTAGCTCGAAGGGCCGAATGGCCTCCTCCTGCACCTGCAGTGAAGACTTGATGGGCTGACTGGCCTAACTCTGCTCCCATCACTGACGAACATCACTTTTTCTCACAGAGAGTGGAGAGTCTGTGGAATTCTCTGCCTCAGAGGGCGGTGGAGGCCGGTTCTCTGGATACTTTCAAGAGAGCGCTAGATAGGGCTCTTAAAGATAGCGGAGTCAGGGGATACGGGGAGAAGGCAGGAACGGGGTACTGATTGTGGATGATCAGCCATGATCACATTGAATGGCGGTGCTGGCTCGAAGGGCCGAATGGCCTCCTCCTGCACCTATTGTCTGTTGAACTTATGAATCTTACACAAAACATTATTCCCTTTATTATCCTACATCATTACACTGTGGACGGGTTGATAGTAATCATGTATAATCTTTCCGCTGACTGGATAGCACGCAACAACAAAACACTTTTCACTGTACCTCAATAATAAACCCAACTAAAGTGGCGTACTGGCCTGAAGCTAGTGATCCAAATGCAAGGATTTCAATCACACCACTGATTGCTCCGTTTACAAATCTTCCCCAAGAACGCCATTGAATGTTGGTGGTGTGGAAATCTCGGAGTTTAAAATCTGCTGGGCATTATCTGGAATAATTCCCACTGGAATCCTGTACAGAATGAGCCAGAGTGTGTTTCATGCAGTCTTTCCCACCTGGCCAATAAACGTTCTCCAGGAAACCAACTCCCTCAATTACTGAAGACCTGGCGATATTGAACAGATTTGAAAGTGATACATTTCAGCAGTGAAACTTTTAGATTGTTATTTGGTTGATTAAAGAGGAGATCCTTCTCTATAACGTTAGAAGGATGAGGGGAACACCTCATTGAATTGTTTAAGAAGGAACTGCTGATGCTGGAAAATCGAAGGTAGACAAAAGTGCTGGAGAAACTCAGCGGGTGCAGCAGCATCTATGGAGCGAAGGAGATAGGCAACGTTTCGGGCCAAAACCCTGCCTATTTCCTTAAGGGATTCGGCCCAAAACGTTGCCTATTTCCTTAAGGGATTTGGCCGAAACGTTGCCCATTTCCTTCGCTCCATAGATGTTGCTGCACCCGCAGAGTTTCCCCAGCACTTTTGACACCTCATTGAAACTTTATAAATGGTGAAAGACCTGGATAGAGTGGATGTGGAGAAGATGTTTCCACTGGTGGGAGCGTCTAGGACCAGAGGTCACAGAATCGGAATTAAAGCACGTTCATTTAGGAAGGAGATGAGGAATTTCTTTAGTCAGAGGGTGGTGAATCTGTGGAATTCATTGCCACAGACGGCTGTGGAGGCCAGTCAGTGGATATTTTTAAGGCAGAGATAGACAGCGGGTGTCAGGAGTTATGGGGAGAAGGCAGGGGAATGGGGTTGGGGGGGGAAGAGATAGATCAGCCCATGATGGATTGACAGAGTAGACTTGATGGGCCGAATGGCCTAATTCTGCTCCTTTCACTTATGACCTTATGGCAGTGTGGTTAACTATTAAATGCCCTTTTAGTTTAGAGAAACAGCACGGAAACAGGCCCTTCGGCCTATCGAGTTCTCGCCCCGCACACTAACACTATCCTACACACTGGGGACAATGTTTACATTTAGCAAACCAATTAACCAATTGTACGTCTTTGGAGTGTGGGAGGAAACCGAAGATCTCGGAGAAAACCCACGTAGGTCACGGGGAGAACGTGCAAACTCCGTACAGACAGCACCCGTAGTCGGGATCGAACCCGGGTCTCCGGCGCTGCATTCACTGTGAGGCAGCAACTCTACCGCTGCACCACCGTGACCGCCCTCTGAAATAAGTCTGCAATCGACCCAATTGGGGTTGGAGAATACTCGCTAACAACGCTGTGACAGGGTGTACATTCAATCATTGCACACTTACCACACGTTCAGTCCATGGTGTTCACTTCAGCCAAGGCAAGACACAAGCAAAAGTGTACAATCTCCCTCCTCTCCCTGCCTCTGTTCAAGGTCCTGTCATTCCACCCGACTTCTCCAAACTGGCTCACTCGTCAGGAATGAATTCCGGCAACTTTCACTCTTCCTTCCACAAGGGCATGGAATAACCTCAGTGAATCCCAGAGTAATGTACAGCACATGGACGGCACAGCGGTAGAGTTGCTGCCTCACAGCGCCGGAGACCCGGGTTCGATCCCAACTACGGGTGCTGTCTGCACGGAGTTCGTACTTTCTCCCTGTGACCACGTGGGTTTCCTCCGGGTGCTCCAGTTTCCTGCAACACTCCAAAGATGTGCAGGTGTGTAGGTTAATTGGCTTGTTACAAATTGTCCCTTGTGTGTGTAGGATAGTGTTAGTGTGGGGATCGCTGGTCGGTGCAGACTCAATGGACCGAAGGGCCTGTTTTCCCCACCGTATATCTAAAAAAACTAATGAGGTGGCTCTGGAGGAAGTCCTGTTGCAATTTAAAGGCTACTCGCGTTAACAGCTGTCCCGAACGGAGTCATTTGCTGGGCCATGCACTTATCTAATTTAGTTTAGTGACACACTAACACTACCCTGCACACACTGGGGACAACTTTACATTTATACCAAGCCAATTAACCTACAAACCTGCACGTCTTTGGAGTGTGGGAGGAAAGCGAAGCTCCTGGAGAAAACCCATGCGGGTCACGGGGAGAACGTACAAACTCCGTACAGACAGCACCCATAGTCAGGATCAAACCCGGGTTTCCGGCGCTGCATTCGCTGTGAGGCGGCAACTCTACCGCTGTGCCGTGTTAATTAGGAACAACATCTACAGCTTCCGATGGACCTCCTGAAATACTAATCGCAAATGAATACGTTTATTGGCCAAGTATTCACATACAACGGATTTGCCTTGATGCTCCACCCACAAGGCACCTGTTCCTTTTAAAGCCACGCGGTCTACTTCAGATGAACACTGACACCAACGAGATTAATGCCGGAGTAACTCAGCGGGATAGGCAGCATCTGTGGAGAGACGCCTGTCCCTCTCAGTTACCCCAGCATTTTGTGTCTTTCTTCGATTTATACCAGCACCTGCAGTTCCACCCGAGAGATTAATTACCTGGCTGGAGTAACTCAGGGGGTCAGGCTGCATCTCTGGAGAAAAAGGATGGGTGACATCTTGGCTAGGGACCCTACTTCATTCAGCCTGAAGTAGGGTTCCAACCCAAAATATCACCTATACCTTTTTCTCCAGAGATGCTGCCTGACCCGCTGAGTTACTCCAGCACTTTGTGTCTATCATTGATTGATTATGAATTAGTTTGGAAAATGATTTACTTACCTTTTCCTTTCTTTTATCTTTTCACTGCTTTGAAAGTCGCAGCTTAAATAATGTTAGGTTTAGAGATGCAGCAGAGAAACAGGCCCTTCGGCCCACCAAATCCATGCCTACCAGCGACCCCCGTACACTTACACTATCCTACACACACTGGGTACAATTTACAAATTTACCAATCCAATTAACCCACAAACCTGCACATCTTTAGAGTGTGGGATGAAACTGGAGCACCCGGAGAAAACCCACGCAGGTCACAGGGAGAACGTACAAACTCCGTATAGACAGCACCCGTAGTCAGGATAGAACCCATGTCTCTGGCGCTGTGAGGCAGCAACTCTACCGCTGCGCTACCGAACCGCCCAAAGATGTGTGATGTTTTGATTATTCAGGGATAGGAATAGAATTAGGCCAGTCGGCCCATAATGTCTACTCTGCCATTCAATCATTGCTGATCTATCTCTCCCTCCTAACCCCGTTCTCCTGCCTTCTCCCTGTAAACCCTGACACCCGTACTAATCAAGAATCTATCTTTCCACCTCTGCCATAAATCTATCTATCCACCTCTGCCAAAAAAATATATCCCCTGACTTGGCCTCCACAGCCTTCTGTGGCAAAGAATTCCACAGATTCACCCCTCTCTGACTAAAGACATTTCTCCTCACCTCCTTCCTAAAAGAACGTGCTTTAATTCTGAATATAATAATTCATAGTAATGAATGACTCCTGTGCTTTAATACTGAGATGCCTCAAAGCTTCAGCAAGAACAGAGTGGTGCCCAGGGTCGCTGAGGGAGGTGATCCTGATGATGGAATTCCACTACTTGTGACCTCAGAATGCCCAAAGCTGCCAATTAAGTCGCAGTTGTAACGTAGTGACATGGCAACCAATTAGTAGGTTAATTGCTAATTGTTAATGACTCCAAGTTGGTCAGAGTCACACAGCGTGGAAACCGGCCCTTCAGCCCAACTTGCCCACACCGACCAACATGTCCCATCTACACTAGTCCCACCTGCCTGCGCTTGGTCCATATCCCTCCAAACCTGTCCTATCCATGTATCTGTGTAGGAAGGAACTGCAGATGCTGGTTTAAACCGAAGATAGAGACAAAGTGCTGGAGGAACAACTGGTACAGCGGTAGAGTTGCTGCCTCACAGCGGCAGAGACCCGGGTTCAATCCTGACTACAGGTGCTATTTCTTAATCATCTCAACTACCTCCTCTGGATAGACTGGATAGCCCGCAATCAATAGCTTTTCACTCTACTTCTGTACTAAACTAAACTAGACACAAAAAGCTGGAGTAACTCAGCGTGACAGGCAGCATCTCTGGAGAAGGGATGGATGACGTTTTGAGTCGAGACCCTTCTTCAGACTAAATTAATGTAGATTTCTGAAAACCACATGAAGGGGCAGCTTCTAGCGAACCAACGGCCATCCACACTTCAGTAGAAGTTGCGATCACTGCTGTACATAGCATTGTAAGTAGTGAAGAAAGACATGAAATATAATTCTTCCCTCTCCTTGCTTCTCAAAAGAGACGCTGTTAATTAATTATGGAACTACAGCGGTAGAGTTGCTGCCTCACAGCGCCACAGACCCGGGTTCCATCCTGGCTACGGGTGCTGTCTGTACGGAGTTTGTACGTTCTCCCCGAAACCTGCGTGGGTTTTCTCCGGGTGCTCCGGTTTCCGCCCACTCCAAAGACGTACAGGTTTGTAAATTGTCTCTGGTGTGTGTACGACTGTGCTAGTGTGCGGGGTGATCACTGGTTGGCGCGGACTCGGTGGGACAATGCTGCAGCTCCAAACTAAACTAAGCATCTGCAGTTCTTTGTTTCTACCACGTTGCCTGGCCATGTTCTCCGGAGATGCTGCCTGAGCCGCTGCGTTACTCCAGCAATGTGGTTTTTATTTGTAACCCAGCATCTGCAGTTCCTTATGTAGTTGCTGGTCTTTGCCACAGTAGCCTGTGGGGGCCGTCAGTGGATATTTGTAAGGCAGAGATAGATAGATTCTTGATTAGTACGGGTGTCAGAGGTTATAGGGAGAAGGCAGGAGAACGGGGTTAGGAGGGAGAAATAGATCAGCTGTGATTGAATGTTGTAGACTTGATGGGCCAAATGGATTAATTCTACCACTATTCATGACCTCGGGACAATTTACAATTTTACCAAGCCCATTAACCTACAAACCTGTACATATTTGGAGTGTGAATTCTGCCTCTTCTCTTGCAGAAAGAGGATTTCTGCCCTTAACTGGGGGATAAGTCTCAACAAGGTAAATCAACCGTCATATCTTGTGGGACAATGGAGGCATCGCACACGACACCGAAGATGTGAAGGTTTACTCCAACCTCCACCAAGTCCAGAAGATGCTTTTTTGGTGAGGCAATGGAAGATGAGGCTGTTAAGGCTCCTTGCTTGTCGCTGTTTGTGGGTAACTTAAACCCCGATTACTCCAAGGAGCTACTGAGCTACAAGCTGAAGGATTTACTCGCCACCATTGACGTTACTCTACAACGACATGACATTGAGGTCTTCAAGAAGCACAAGCGAGCACACGCGTTTATCCGGCTGAAAACTGACTGCGAAGTTCTTAACGTCCTCAAGCAACTGCAAGACCCTGGTATTTTGGAGCAGAGCGGCATGAAGGCGTTAGTGGTCAAAGGGAAAACATTGAAAGTCGCCAAGGATATTCGGGACTTTGCAGAATCCAGCCTCGACAAGGTAAAGAAAATATTGCGCTCCTCTTTTCCCTTTGCATTTGTTACATTCTGTTTGTGATATCGGGAGTCGTGGAGTGTGGAGTACACACAGACGGCTGTGGACAAGTCATTGGGTACGTTGAACGCTGAGATCGACAGGTTCTTCAGGCTAGAGGGCATAGTTTAGTTTAGTTTAGAGATACAGAAGCACAGAAACAGGACAATTTACAATTTTTATCATAGAATCATAGAAAATAGGTGCAGGAGTAAGCCAATTAACCAATTTTTACCAAAGCCAATTAACCTACAAACCTGCACATCTTTGGAGTGTGGGAGGAAACCGGAGCACCCGGAGAAAAACCCACGCAGGTCCACGGGGAGAACGTGCAAACTCTGTTCAGACAGCACCCGTGGTCAGGATCGAACCCGCGTCTGTGGCGCTGCGAGGCAGCGACTCTACCGCTGCGCCAACGTGCCACCCTTCCATGTTTAAACAACACTTTTAGATATCAATACAAAAGCTAATGGAGGATGTGGAGGCTTTGGAGGGGGCGGGTGGAGGTTAGGTTTGTTGTTGCCACATGTAAACGAGGTACAGTGAAACACTTTGTTCTGCACGCTATCCTTTCAGATCTGACAAGACTACACATAAATATAAACAAGCCGAACTCCAGTGCAACAGGTAGAGCAAAGGGGAAGATACAGGCGCAGAATATAGTTCTCAGCATTGTAACGCATCAGTTCCAGAGACAAAGTCCAATGTCCGCAAATGGGATAGAGGCGAATCAGACAGTGCCCTAGCTTATAGTTTAGCAGATTGCTGGTAAATCTGAGACTTACACACAGAGAGTTGTGAGTCTATGGAATTCTCTGCCTCAGAGGGCGGTGGAGGCCGGTTCTCTGGATACTTTCAAGAGCGCTAGATAGGGCTCTTAAAGATAGCGGAGTCAGGGGATATGGGGAGAAGGCAGGAACGGGGTACTGATTGGGGATGATCAGCCATGATCACATTGAATAGCGGTGCTGGCTCGACGGGCTGAATGGCCTACTCCCGCACCTATTGTCTATTGTCTGCCAGGATTATAGGGTTTTACCTGTAAGGAGGTTGGACAAACGGGCATTGTTTTCTCTGCAGTGTCGGGGGTTGAGGGCTGGCCTGATAGAAGCGTATACAATAGATTTAAGGTTCGATCCTGACTACGGGTGCTGACTGTGTGGAGTTTGTACGTTCTCCCTGTGACCGTGTGGGTTTTCTCCGGGTGCTCCCGTTTCCTCCCACACTCCAAAGACGTGCAGGTTTGTAGGTTAATTGGCTGCTGTAAACTGTCCCGTGTGTGGGATAGAACTAGTGTAGGGGTGATCGCTGGTCGGCACAGTCTCAGTGGGCCGAAGGGCTTGTTTCCGTGCTGTATCTCCAAACTAAACAAAAACTAAATATAAAGATGAACTGCAGATGCTGATTTATACGAAAGATCGACAAAAAGCGCTGGAGTAACTCAGGCAGGCAGGAGGTCAGGCCCGCTGAGTTACTCCAGCACTCTGTGAAGTTCTATGCTGGCCTGAACCCGCCTCCACACGCTGTGAAACGTCACTATCCATGCAGATGCTCCTGACCCGCCTCCAGCACTCACTATCCACTTGCTGCCTTGACCCGCTGAGTTACTCCAGCACTCTGTGAAACGTCACCTATCCATGTTCTCCACAGATGCTGCCTGACCCGCTGAGTTACTCCAGCACTCTGTGAAACGTCACCTATCCATGTTCTCTACAGATGCTGCTTGACCCGCTGAGTTACTCCAGCACTCTGTGTCTACTTTAGGTCAGACAGGCGATGGGCAAGAACTTACCTGTGCATTTTGAATTTCCCCAGAGTAGTTCTTCAGATCCATTGAAGGAGGAATCCCAGGGCCAGCCACAAAAGGAGAAGAGGAGACTGGATCCCATTCAGGAAACATCGGGATGGTCCGGAGGGAAATGTGCCCAGTTGGGTCTGACGGCGGTGGAGTACTTGACCACCCCTCTGAGCGGGACCAAGTCGGACAGCGCCATCATCGGCGGGGAAATCGTTGGCCAGCAGCGGCTCTTCTACGGAGCTCTGATGGGCAGCGAGACGAGGAACGTGGAGTTCAAGCGAGGGGGCGGCGAGTATCTCAACATGACCCTGAAGAGCCACGTCCGCAAGTACGTGTGCGCCTTCCTGAACAGCGAGGGCGGCAGTCTGTTTGTGGGGGTCAATGACGACGGCACGGTGTGCGGGGTGGAGTGCAATCACAAGGACGAAGACCGCGTTAGACTCCTCATCGACTCCATCCTCAAAGGTTTCAAACCACCTCTCTTCCCCAACTCCTACTCCATCTCCTTCCTTCCCGTCATCAAGGATGGCGACACGGGCTTGTTCCTCAAGGTGGTCAGGCTGACCGTCCGCACTCCAGGCAAGGACGGTGAGATACTACTCTACGAGACTGACCAGGGGGAAGTGTACATACGCAGGGACGGCAGTGTCCAAGGCCCACTGTCCGGAAGCTCCATCCAGGAGTGGTGCAGACAGGTATGTTATAGAATGGAGCGCTGGGCTTGTACACTCTGGAGCTTAGAAGGATGAGAAGGGATCTTATTGAAACATATACGATTATTAAGGGTTTGGACACGTTAGAGGCAGGAAACATGTTCCCGATGTTGGGGAGTCCAGAACCAGGGGCCAGTTTAAGAATAAGGGGTAAGCCATTTAGAACGGAGACGAGGAAACTTTTTCACACAGTTGTGAGAAAAATTGTATGTTTGGTGTGAACAAACATCTGCAGTTCCTTCCTACACATTTCATTATCGGTGCTTTTTGCATGTCTTCCATTCATTTCTCCTGAGTACCGTCTGTATATTTAGTTTCCCTCTGACTCTCAGTCTGAAGAAGGGTCTCGACCCGAAACGTCATCTATTCCATCTCTCTCGAGATGCTGCCCGACTCCCTGAGTTACTCCCGCCTTTTGTTTCTATCTTCAGTGGGCGAAAGGGCCTGTTTCCATGCTGTTTTATGTGCAGGAAGGAACTGCAGATGCTGGTTTACACCGAAGACAGACACAAAATGCTGGAGTAACTCAGCGGGGCAGGCAGCATCTACAGAGAGGAGGAATGGGCGACGTTTCAGGTCGAGACCCATCTTCAGACTGTCTGACACGTCACCCATTCCATCCAGAGACGCTGCCTGTCCTGATGAATTACACCAGCATTTTGTGTCTGGCTTCACCACACTAAACTATGTCAAACTACACTACTGTAAACTAGACTAAACTACACAAGACTAAATTATTGTAAAGTACACTAGTGTAAACTAAACTAGTCCAGTCTACATGAGACAAGACTAAATGAGACTAACGATACATACCAGAGAGAGACCCTCTGTGTGGAATCCTCTGCCTCAGAGGGCGGTGGAGGCAGGTTCTCTGGATGCTTTCAAGAGAGAGCTAGATAGGGCTCTTAAAGATAGCGGAGTCGGGATATGGGGAGAAGGCAGGAATGGGGTACTGATTGGGGATGATCAGCCATGATCAGGGGTGGAAGATTGCAACCTTCACGTGGTCCGCCCTGTTTCGACTAATGCAATCAACTCGACGTGCAGAAACGGAAGATCAAATAGAACAAGTTGTCCAACAACTTTAGGCTGTGCACGCCACACGAAAGAAGAAGCCATGATCACATTGAATGGCGGTGCTGGCTCGAAGGGCCAAATGGCCTCCTCCTGCACCTATTGTCTATTCTACGCTACATTACACGAGACTAAACGACACTAAGTTACGCTACACTAAACTACATGAGGCTAGTCAACACTGTCCTGGGGTGGGGGGGGGGGGGGGGGGGGGGGGGGGTCGGGGAGGTGCTGTTCCCCCCCTCCCCCATATTTTGAGGGATGGGGGACAATCCCTCCCATGTTTTGTGACCTGGGCGCTACAGCCAGTTCCCAGGTTGCTTGTGTGCCCCAGGACTGGGTGCAGTTCCCAGGTCGCGAAAATCAATTGAAAAAGTAAATAAATAAATACGTCTGCGGGCCGGATCCGGCCCCTGGGCCGTAAGTTGCCAACCCGTGTCCTAGATGTCAGGCCTCATTGTGTCCCCCCCCCCCCCCTCCCCACCCCATATTCACTGCACGCTCTTTCCCTCTCCTCAGAAATGGACAGCAGAGATCAAGAAGCTCCAGGATACGATCGACACCCTGGTTAAGGAGGAGCACCACCTGCAGCAGGAGCTGCGGCAGCAGCAGCAGTCCATCCAGGAACTGCAGCATCTGCAGCACGAGCTGCAGTCAGTGCACTCCGAGCGTGCAGCCATGTCCAACCTCTGCTGCGTGATCTGACCCCAGGCCGGCCGGCCCAAGGGAGGCTGGCTACGGGGGTCCCGGCTGGGAAAACAACTTAGCAGCTCGACAACAGTGCATTAATAAAAGCTCTCACGCAGTCCTGAAATTCTCAATCAGGCTCGGACAATCCATTCATTGACAGATGTGGCCCACCAAGTCCATGCTCACTAACCATCTCCTGTTCACGGTAGTTTTTAGTTTAGTTTAGATACCGCGGGGAAACAGGCCCACTGAGTCCACACCGACCAGAGGTCCCCGCAACACTAACACGGAGGGAAACGAGACATAGATGGTAGGTCGGAGATCTCTCTCTCTCTCTCTGTCTCTCTCTATAAGACCGTCGATATCTCTCGTTTCCCTCTCCCCTGACTCTCAGTCTGAAGAAGGGTCTCGACCTGAAACGTCACCCATTCCTTCTCTCCAGTGATGCTGCCTGTCCCGCTGAGCACTTTGTGTCCATCTACAGTTTCAACCAGCACCTGTGGTTCCTTCCTACACGCCCTTCCCCTGTCGTTAATCTTGTTCAACGTTCCATGGAATAGAAACACAGATTTTTTAAAAACCACACCACTAGCATTCGAAGTGCACCAAAGCTTCCTTTGAGCAATTGGCCTTTACTCGCGTTTTGTAGACAAAAATCAAGTATTTTCACCCCAGTATGTAAAATATAAATTAGCTTTTCATCGACTGACCCGTAGGCTTACACCAAGTGTTTTGGCACGAGTCGAACAGAACAATACCATGGCTTTCTCGCTTTCACCCCAGTCACGCGGAGACGAGAGAGGACCCGAGACAGGTCATGCAGCTGAAGTAAAACGGAGTGTCGCGTTACATAGATGCTTTTACCCCCTCCGAGGTAGTGCTGAGTAAAACTGAACAGAGCTGACGAGTTTGAACAATTTGGCGAGGAACCGGAATATTTTGAAGAAAGGTCTCGTCCCGAGACCTATTTCCTTCGCTCCATAGATGCTGCCTCACCATCAGTTTCTCCACCATTTTTGTCTACCTTCGATTTTTCCAGCATCCCCAGTTCCTTCTTAAACGGGAATATTTTAGTCAGCGGTCTCTTCCGACTCCAGACCGAGTTCCACGTTCTAACGCCAGACAGCAGCAGAAAATGTTGTAATAGATGCAACCTACAGACCGATTTGTTAAAAAAAGATTCAACCTCTACAATGAGCAAAAGGAAAACACACACGCGCGCGCACAGATAAACAAATGACCCCCCCCCCCCCACACAATATGAAGCCAATAGACCATCATGTTAATACTGCGAAAATAAAAAGATGTTGTAGGCAAGGCATCAGTTGTCCGAGTTCTCATCAAATAATCGATACCTGCGTGGGAAACAAATATAGATATTTAACACTAGGATTAGGAGGCAGTCGCTAGATTAGGCATCAGGAGTAAGTAAGTTTATTGGCCAATTATTCACATACAAGGAATTTGCCTTGGTGCTCCGCCCACAAGTAACAACATGACATACAGTGACAGTTACGAATGACAGAATATGAGTGTCTCTGGAATAGTCATTAGGCCTCACAGCACGGAAAAAACAAGCCCTTCGGCCCAACTTATCCATACTATGATGGCCTTCAGAGTTGTGAGTCTGTGGAATTCTCTGCCTCAGAGGGCGGTGGAGGCCGGTTCACTGGATACTTTCAAGAGAGAGCTAGATAGGGCTTTGGCACCGACCGTGCAAGAGCTGGCTGCTCTTGACAAGGAGGCGCAGTCCTCTTTCTTACAGTTTGGCTTTCTTCCCAACCCATTGTTCAAGCGCTTTTGAATGCAACATGCGCCTTAATTTAGTTCAACTGACAAGTTGCTAAAGAACTTAAGAAAGCTAAAGAAAGATAGCGGAGTCAGGGGATATGGGGAGAAGGCAGGAACGGGGTACTGATTGGGGATGATCAGCCATGATCACAGTGAATGGCGGTGCTGGCTCGTTGGCCAAATGGCCTACTCCTGCACCTATTGTCTATTGGCCCATCTAAGCTAGTCCTATTTGCCCGTGTTTGGCCCATATCTCTCTAAACCTTTCCTACCCACATACACGTCCAAATATCTTGTAAATGTTGTGACTGTAACCCCTCAACGACCTCCTCTGGAAGCAGGTTCCATATTCCCAACACCCCGAGTGAAATCATGAAACCTTTCCCCTCTTAAACCTGTCTCACCTTAAACTCTAGCATTCGGATCCCCTACCCTGTCATTCACTCTGTTAGGGACAGCCTCTTCCCCTCTGAACAAGGGTCTCGACCCGAAACGTCACCCATTCCAACTCTCCAGAGATGCTTCCTGACCCACGGAGTTGCTCCAGCATTTTGTGTCTACCCTCACAGCTTCTTCCCCCTCTGTTATCAGGCTTCTGAACGGCCCTTCCATAAGCCAGGGTACTGTCCGATTCACCTCTACCCCATTGCGGACATTGGACTTTGTCTGTGGAGCTGATACGCTACAACTCTGAGAACTATAGTCTGCACTCTGTTAACTTGTTGGATAAACTCTTGTCAATCCATGCACAGTGTGAAGATGCAACCTTCTTTAAATAAGGGAGCTAGTCCTAAAATGACGGACCCATAGAGCGTGGAAATGGGCCCTTTGGCCCAACTTGCCCACACCGACCAACATGTCCCACTGAATCACACAACGTAAAAGGCAGCAGGGAAGTTTAGCTGAGTTTAGTTAGGCGATACAGAGCGGAATCAGGCCCTTCGGCCAACCGAGTCTGTGCCGACCAGCGATCCCCGTACACTAACACTATCCTACACAGACTAGGGCCAATTTACACATACAGCAAGCCAATTAACCAACAAACCTGCTCGTCTTTGGAGTGTGGGAGGAAACCGAAGAACTCGGAGAAAACCCACGCAGGTCACGGGGAGAACGTGCAAACTCCATACAGACAGCACCCGTAGTCGTGATCGGACCCGGGACTCCGACGCTGCAAGGCAGCAACTCTACCGCTGCGCCACTGCGCCGTCCCAAGTTGCATAACTTACCGCTTATTACACGTGTGTTAGGTTAGTCGGCAGCTTGAGGTCAATAATCTCGGACTCTGGGGAACTGCTGCCACTGTGATCACTGTAGGTGTCCCTGGGGAAAAGAGAAGCATGTTGGCATTTGGAGAAACTCTCGCCAATTCATGCACACAAGGCTTTATCCCTACAGCAAATGATCAGAAGATCTAGGAGCAGAATTAGGTCATTCGGCCCATCAAGTCTACTCCGCCATTCAATCATGGCTGATCTATCTCTCCCCCCCCCCCCCACCCCATTCTCCTGCCCCCTCCCCATAACACCCGTACTAATCAAGAATCTATCTATCTCTGCCTTTAAAATATCCACTGACTTGGCCTCCACAGCTATCTGTGGCAATGAATTCCACAGATTCACCGCTCTCTGACTAACGAAATTCCTCCTCATCTCCTTCCTAAAGGAACGTCCTTTAATTCCGAGGCTGTGACCTCTGGTCCTAGACTCTCCCACTAGTGGAAACTAAGTTTCAATTATGCCCCGCACCCCCTCATCCTTCTAAACTCCAGCGAGTACAGGCCCAGTGCCGTCAAAGATTAGCACCCTGCAAGATTTTTTCCAGGGCAATTCTGCAGAACCATCCCCAAACCCCCACTGTCTGGGGGGGGGGGGGGGGGGGGGGGGATTGAAAAGGCCGCCATATGATTAGTAAATGCCCATATTCTACACGAGTCACAGTGCGATACAGCGTAGAAACAGGCCCTTTGACCCAACTTGTCCACACCGGCATAGCTATGTCCCAGCTACACCAGTCCCACCTGCCCGCATTTGGCCCATATATCCCTCTAAACCTGTCCTATCCACCGACGACACTTACATGATTTTTTCGGCGACTGCCGACGTCATGTAAGTGCCGCCGAAAGATTTTGAACAATTGAAAATCCAGTGGCGCCAAAAGAAATGTCGCGAAACCTGAAAAAACACCGCGTCAATACGTCGTCATCACGCCGTGTACCGCCATGAATTTTTCGGTGACCTGACAAATCAGCATGTGGGGCAGGCCCTTTAGACGTTGCGATAGTTCCTGCGACAGCTCGTTCCATCCACCCTTGTGTAAAAAAGTTACCCCTCAGGTCCCCATTAAGTCTTTCCCCCACAATGGGCTGGTTATTTGTTCAGTTTTTACCTTTTAAAAAGCAACGAAGTAAACATTTTGTTCAAATTCTGTTATCAGGCTTCTGAACGGCCCTTCCATAAGCCAGGGTACTGTCCGATTCACCTCTACCCCATTGCGGACATTGGGCTGGCTCAGGGACTGATGCGCTACAATGCTGAGAACTATATTCTGCACTCTGTATCTTCCCCTTAGCTCTACCTACTGTACTGGAGTTTGGCTTGATTGCATTTATGTATAGTATTATCTGAATTAATATAGATATGGTATTATTGATGTAATATTATCTGAATTGATTGACTGTCAAGGCCAAGTCATTGGGTATTTTCAAAGTGGGGTCGACAGGTTCTCGATTAGTATGGGTGTCAGGGGTTATGGGGAGAATGGGGTTGAGAGGGAAAGATAGATCAGTCATGATAGACTTGATGGACTGAATTACCTAATTTTGCTCCTATCACTTGTGAACCTTGCACTAAATGTTATTCCCTTTATCGTGTACCTGTACAATTAATATGATTAACTTATGAATAGGAGTTTGTGGAACATTAGTGTCTACATTTCAAATGTACTTCATTGACTTCAGGATTTTTTTATAACATATCTGTGCAAAACTCTTGTGGAGTTTAAAGTCCCTTCTTTTTGGCAGCATAGACCCGAGGGGCCGAATGGCCAAATTCTGCTCCTTTGTCTTATGGAAACTACAAACTGAGGAACAATCTCGGCAGCTCGCTCTCAGGGAACAGCAGAAGAACTGATTGAAATATGGACAAACTGATGTGGTGATAATTGATTGGAGTAGAATCGGGCCATTCGGCCCATCGAGTCTACTCCGCCGTTCGATAATGGCTAGGAAAGAACTGCAGATGCTGGTTTAAATCAAAGATAGACACAAAATGCTGGAGCAACTCAGCGGGACAGGCAGCCTGAAGAAGGGTCACGCATCACTTCTCTCCAGAGGGGGTACCTGCCCCGCTGTTACTCAAGTGTGGCTGATCTATCTCTCCCTCCTAACCCCATTCTCCTGCCTTCTCGGGGTTCAGACTGGGTCCTCTCGCACATGACAACAGGAGGGTGAGACAGACAAGTGCGTCAGGTTACCTGGGGGACAACCTGCAACCCTTCTCCAAGTAACACTGCAACTTCCCTGCAGCTGCAAGGGCGAGACCAAAGTACGGTGGCGACGGCTTCATGGGTCTGGAGGTGAACTCAGGGTGGTACTGGACCCCCACAAAGTAGGGGTGATCTGCAAGGGAGAAAAGCAGACTCAATTATACTCTTGAACAGACACGGTTTGGTCCATGCAATCAGTCTGTGCCTTTTTAAAAACAATTCAGTCAAAGTCTTAGAGTCATACAGCATGGAACAGGCCCTTCAGCCCAACTCGTCCTGGCTACACTAGTCCCACCTGCCTGCATTTGGCCCAACATGCCCACACCGGCCAACATGTCCCATCTACATCAGTCCCACCTGCCCGTGTTTGGTCCATATCCCTCCAAACCTGTCCTATCCATGCACCTCTCTAACTGCTTCTTAAACGATGGGATAGTCCCAGCCTCAACTACCTCCTCAGGCAGCTCGTTCCATACACCCACCATCCTGTGTGAGAAAAAGTCACCCCTCAGGTTCTTATTAAATCTTTTCTCCTTCGCCTCTATGCCCTCGATTCACGTACTCTGGGCAAAACTGTGCACCTACCCGATCTATTCCTCTCATAATTTTGTATCTTGCTAAGTTCTGTCATTGGGGATTCTGAAGGGTCCCTCCGTAAGCTCGGGTAGTCTCCGATTCACCTCCACCCTATTCAAAGTCAGCAAAGGCTAGCTTCATCTCATCTCAGTTATTCCTCAACCAAACAGATTGTTCTCTCTGCAACGTCAGAGGTTGAGGGGGAGGGTCAAAATGGAAGTTGATAAAACCACGAGGTTTAGACAGACGGTTAGAACCTTTTTCTCGTTGGGTGGAAATGCCAGAGACTAGAAGGCGTAGCTTTAAGGTGAGAGGACTGAAGATTAAAGGGGTGAAAAATTAAAGGACTCGGGAGGGGGGGAGGAGTTCAGATTCCCCCCCCCGATGCAGGAGCTTGATCACCCAGACGAGGAGGGCTGGACCGCCGGCTACGGGAGCCAAGATCGTCCCGTCAACGGAAGGCTCGAGGCCCCCGACCCCGGGAGAACAAAGAAGGGAAGAGATTTAACTTTTTTTTTCGCCTTCCATCACAGTGAGGAAAGTGGAGGAGTCACTGTGGTGGATGTTTATGTTAAGATGTGTTTTGTGTGTTCCGTTGCTTTTTATTCGTATGACTGACTTGGCAAATGAAATTCCTCGTATGGAATTCCTCAGGAGGGATAGAGAGAAAGGAAAAGGAGGTGGGGTAGCGTTGCTGGTTAGAGAGGAGATTAACGCAATGGAAAGGAAGGACATTAGCTTGGAGGATGTGGAATCGGTATGGGTAGAGCTACAAAACACTAAGGGGCAGAAAACGCTGGTGGGTGTTGTGTACAGGCCACCTAACAGTAGCAGTGAAGTTGGGGATGGTATCAAACAGGAAATTAGAAATGCGTGCGACAAAGGCAAAACTGTTATAATGGGTGACTTCAATCTACATATAGATTGGGTGAATCAAATTGGCAGGGGTGCTGAGGAAGAGGATTTTTTGGAATGTAATGCGGGATAGTTATCTAAATCAACATGTAGAGGAACCAACGAGAGAGCAGGCTATTTTAGACTGGGTTTTGAGTAATGAGGAAGGGGTAGATAGCCGTCTTGTTGTACGTGCCCCCTTGGGCAAGAGTGACCATAATATGGTTGAGTTCTTCATTAGGATGGAGAGTGACATTGTTAATTCAGAAACAATGGTTCTGAACTTAAAGAAAGGTAACTTTGAGGGTATGAGACGTGAATTGGCCAAGATTGACTGGCAATTAATTCTAAAAGGGTTGACGGTGGATATACAATGGAAGACATTTAAAGACTGCATGGATGAACTACAAAAATTGTTCATCCCAGTTTGGCAAAAGAATAAATCGGGGAAGGTAGTGCATCCGTGGATAACAAGGGAAATCAGGGATAGTATCAAAGCAAAGGATGATGCGTACAAAGTAGCCAGAAAAAGCAGCATACCAGAGGACCGGGAGAAATTCAGAGACCAGCAGAGGAGGACAAAGGGCTTAATTAGGAAAGGAAAAATAGATTATGAAAGAAAACTGGCAGGGAACATAAAAACTGACTGCAAAAGTTTTTATAGATATGTGAAGAGAAAGAGGTTAGTTAAAACAAAATGTACGTCCCTTGCAGTCAGAAACAGGTGAGTTGATCATGGGGAACAAGGATATGGCGGACCAATTGAATAACTACTTTGGTTCCGTCTTCACTAAGGAAGACATAAAATAATCTGCCGGAAATAGCAGGGGACCGTGGGTCAAAGGAGGAATTGAGTGAAATCCAGGTCAGTCGGGAAGTGGTGTTGGGTAAATTGAATAGATTAAAGGCCGATAAATCCCCAGGGCCAGATAGGCTGCATCCCAGAGTACTTAAGGAAGTAGCTCAGGAAATAGTGGATGCATTAGTGATAATCTTTCAAAACTCTTTAGATTCTGGAGTAGTTCCTGAGGATTGGCGGGTAGCAAATGTAACCCCTCTTTTTAAGAAGGGAGGGAGAGAGAAAACGGGGAATTACAGACCAGTTAGTCTAACACCGGTAGTGGGGAAACTGCTAGAGTCAGTTATTAAAGATGGGATAGCAGCACATTTGGAAAGTGGTGAAATCATTGGACAAAGTCAGCATGGATTTACGAAAGGTAAATCATGTCTGACGAATCTTGTGGAATTTTTCGAGGATGTAACTAGTAGCGTGGATAAGGGAGAACCAGTGGATGTGGTATATCTGGACTTCCAGAAGGCTTTCGACAAGGTCCCACATAGGAGATCAGTATACAAACTTAAAGCATACGGTATTGGGGGTTCGGTATTGATGTGGATAGAGAACTGGCTGGCAAACAGGAAGCAAAGAGTAGGAGTAAACGGGTCCTTTTCACAATGGCAGGCAGTGACTAGTGGGGTACCTACCGCAGGGCTCAGTGCTGGGACCCCAGCTATTTACAATATATATTAATGATCTGGATGAGGGAATTGAAGGCAATATCTCCAAGTTTGCGGATGACACTAAGCTGGGGGGCAGTGTTAGCTGTGAGGAGGATGCTAGGAGACTGCAAGGTGACTTGGATAGGCTGGGTGAGTGGGCAAATGTTTGGCAGATGCAGTATCAGACCTCCCAACATTTGATTGTCAAAATTCATAATATTTCCCCTCAAAATTCATATTTTTAAATGAAAATTCATAATATGTTGCGGCGCCCTATTCGGGGTCCCATGTCTCAAATTCTAAATTGTGAAGAAGTATTTTAAATGCCAAAATGTGAAAAAGGTACATGTATACTGAAACATTTATAATTCTTTGTTAAACTTGGCACTAGACTCGCCTTCATTTCTCTCACTTGGGGTTGTTGCCGGCACTATGCGCCTGCGCACTGGTGCAGATCAGCGGGCTGCCGGCGGGCGGGTGCGGCACATGCGCACTTGGCAAGGTTGCCGGCGGGTCTGCGCCTGCGCACTGGGTGGGGGTGGGGGGGGAGGCCCGGTGATGGGGCTGCCGCGAGCGGCCGGCTGCCGGCAAGAAAGTGCCGCTGATCGCGCGGGCCGGCGCCGCCCGGGCTCTGGGCCGGGCGTGGCGTGGCTCGAAATGGCGCCAGGCCCGGCAAACCCTCCCCCACTGCCACGCGGCCACCGGGGGGCAACCCTACCCACTGCGCACGCGCGGCCACTGGGGCCCGGCAACCCTCCCCCACTGCGCACGCGCGGCCACTGGGGCCCGGCAACCCTCCCCCACTGCGCACGCGCGGCCACTGGGGCCCGGCAACCCACCCCCACTGCGCACGCGCGGCCACTGGGGCCCGGCAAAGTGCCGCTGATTGCGCGGGCCGGCAAACCGGGGACACATGGCGCCGGCGTTCACCACGGGAGGAACAATTTAGCGGGATAATTAGGGTACAAATCGGAATGGCGGGAAGGGAACCTAAAAAGCGGGAATATCCCGCCAAAAGCGGGATAGTTGGGAGGTCTGCAGTATAATGTGGATAAATGTGAGGTTATCCACTTTGGTGGCAAAAACAGGAAAGCAGACTATTATTTAAATGGTGGCCGATTAGGAAAAGGGGAGATGCAGCGAGACCTGGGTGTCATGGTACACCAGTCATTGAAAGTAGGCATGCAGGTGCAGCAGGCAGTGAAAAAAGCGAATGGTATGTTAGCTTTCATAGCAAAAGGATTTGAGTACAGGAGCAGGGAGGTTCTACTTCAGTTGTACAGGGTCTTGGTGAGACCACACCTGGAGTATTGCGTGCAGTTTTGGTCTCCAAATCTGAGGAAGGACATTATTGCCATAGAGGGAGTGCAGAGAAGGTTCACCAGACTGATTCCTGGGATGTCAGGACTGTCTTATGAAGAAAGACTGGATAGACTAGGTCTCTGGAATTTAGGAGATTAAGAGGGGATCTTATAGAAACTTACAAAATTCTTAAGGGGTTGGACAGGCTAGATGCAGGAAGATTGTTCCCGATGTTGGGGAAGTCCAGGACAAGGGGTCACAGCTTAAGGATAAGGGGGAAAGCCTTTAAGACCGAGATGAGAAAGACTTTTTTCACACAGAGAGTGGTGAGTCTCTGGAACTCTCTGCCACAGAGGGTAGTTGAGGCCAGTTCATTGGCTATATTTAAGAGTGAGTTGGATGTGGCCCTTGTGGCTAAGGGGATCAGGGGGTATGGAGAGAAGGCAGGTACGGGATACTGAGTTGGATGATCAGCCATGATCATATTGAATGGCGGTGCAGGCTCGAAGGGCTGAATGGCCTACTCCTGCACCTAATTTCTATGTTTCTATGATTGGGGATGATCAGCCATGATCACATTGAATGGCGGTGCTGGCTCGAAGGGCCGAATGGCCTATTGTCTATATTGAACCGGAGGGACAAGTTTTTCCACACAATGGGTGGCGGGTGTATGGAACAACCTGCCGGAGGAGGTGGTTGAGGCAGATGCTATCACAACATATAAAATACATTGCATAAGGGGCAAACACAGGCAGGTGGGACGAGTGTAGATGGGGCATTTTGGTCAGCATGGGCAGGTTGGGCCGAAGGGCCTGGTTCCGTGCTTTTTAGTTTGGATTTGAGTTACAGCGCGGAAACAGGCCCCATCGAGTCTGGCGCTGACCAACGATCACCGCACTCGCACTGTCCTATGCAATAGGGACAATTTTACCGAAACATGATCATATTGAATGGCGGTGCAGGCTCGAAGGGCTGAATGGCCTACTCCTGCACCTAATTTCTATGTTTCTATGTTTCTATGTTGCAAAACATACTTGGCTAATAAAGTATTATTATGATTATGATCATGTGTAGTCTTTTCACTGACTGGTTAGCACGAAACAAAACGATTTTCACCGTACCTCAGTACAGGTGACAATAATAATCAAAACTAACACTAATGTTGTAGACACGAGGCGAGGGGAAGCGTCCGTGGGCAGCTCACAGCTCGGTCTCTCTTCACCTACCATCCAGCTCGATAATCTCCATCCGTTCTCCTTCCACGTCCTGACCAACAAACCGGAACCCCCTCTCTTCAAAACTTTTCTTCATTTCTGGATTTACCTGAAACGCAAGCACCTTGTTGATCAGTCTGAACAATGTACAGGTTTGTAGGTTAATGGGCTTGGTAAATGTAAAAATGGTCCCTGGTGTGTGTAGGGTAGAGATAATGTGTGGGAACTGCTGGTCCGGGCAGACCCAGTGGGCCGAAGGGCCTGTATCTCTAATCTAAATCGAGCTAAAAGATTCCCGGCCCGAAACGTCACCTATCCACGTTCCCCACAGATGCTGCCTGACCCGCTGAGTTACTCCAGCACTCTGTGAAACGTCACCTATCCATGTTCTCCACAGATGTTGCCTGACCCGCTGAGTTACTTCAGCACTCTGTATCTACTTTAGGTCAGACAGGCGTTGGGCAAGAACTTACCTGTTCATTTTGAATTTGAATTTTTATCACTTTAATATTTTTTTTTTTTTTTTTAAGATCGGGAACATCTGATATTAAAGGGTTTACACTCAATGAAAGTTTGGAAAAAATAAAGTGGAAAAGATTTGAACACGCAAATTTAAAAAACACACACTTGAAACTCAGAAAACTGAGAGGCAGACATGACCCAAACAAAGATGCCAGCACGGTGGCGCAGCGGTAGAGATGCTGCCTCACAGCGCCAGAGACCCGGGTTCCATCCTGACTACGGGTGCTGTCCGTACGGAGTTTGTACGTTCTCCCGTGTGGGTTTTCTCCGGATGCTCCAGTTTCCTCCCTCACTCCAAAGATGTACAGGTTTGTAGGTTAATTATCTTCGTTAAAACTGTGTGTGTAGGATAGTGTTAGTGTACGGGGTGATCGCTGGTCGGCGTGGACTTGGTGGGCCGAAGGGCCGCATTGCCTCTAAACTAAACTGACACAAGTAGACAGATTGGTAAAGAAGGCACATGGTATGCTTGCCTCCAACAGTCAGGGCTCTTGAGTATAAAGTGGTTACCTCCCACATCCCAAAGACATACAGGTTGGTATGTTGACAAAAGTGCTGGAAAAACTCAGCGGGTGCAGCAGCACCTATGGAGCGAAGGAAATAGGCAATGTTTTGGGCCAAAACCTAGAAACATAGAAACATAGAAATTAGGTGCAGGAGTAGGCCATTCAGCCTTCGAGCCCTGCACCGCCATTCAATATGATCATGGCTGATCATCCAACTCAGTATCCCGTACCTGCCTTCTCTCCATACCCTCTGATCCCCTTAGCCACAAGGGCCACATCCAACTCACTCTTAAATATAGCCAATGAACTGGCCTCAACTACCCTCTGTGGCAGAGAGTTCCAGAGACTCACCACTCTCTGTGTGAAGAAAGTCTTTCTCATCTCGGTCTTAAAGGATTTCCCCCTTATCCTTAAGCTGTGACCCCTTGTCCTGGACTTCCCCAACATCGGGAACAATCTTCCTGCATCTAGCCTGTCCAACCCCTTAAGAATTTTGTAAGTTTCTATAAGATCCCCTCTTAATCTCCTAAATTCCAGAGAGTATAAACCGAGTCTATCCAGTCTTTCTTCATAAGACAGTCCTGACATCCCAGGAATCAGTCTGGTGAACCTTCTCTGCACTCCCTCTATGGCAATAATGTCCTTCCTCAGATTTGGAGACCAAAACTGCACGCAATACTCCAGGTGTGGTCTCACCAAGACCCTGTACAACTGAAGTAGAACCTCCCTGCTCCTGTACTCAAATCCTTTTTGCTATGAAAGCCAACATACCATTCGCTTTTTTCACTGCCTGCTGCACCTGCATGCCTACTTTCAATGACTGGTGTACCATGACACCCAGGTCTCGCTGCATCTCCCCTTTTCCTAATCGGCCACCATTTAAATAATAGTCTGCTTTCCTGTTTTTGCCACCAAAGTGGATAACCTCACATTTATCCACATTATACTGCATCTGCCAAACATTTGCCCACTCACCCAGCCTATCCAAGTCACCTTGCAGTCTCCTAGCATCCTCCTCACAGCGAACACTGCCCCCCAGCTTAGTGTCATCCGCAAACTTGGAGATATTGCCTTCAATTCCCTCATCCAGATCATTAATATATATTGTAAATAGCTGGGGTCCCAGCACTGAGCCCTGCGGTACCCCACTAGTTACTGCCTGCCATTGTGAAAAGGACCCGTTTACTCCTACTCTTTGCTTCCTGTTTGCCAGCCAGTTCTCTATCCACATCAATACTGAACCCCTAATACCGTATGCTTTAAGTTACCGTATGCTTTAAAACCCTTAAGGATTTCGGCCCGAAACATTGCCTATTTCCTTAAGGGTTTCAGCCTGAAACGTTGCCTATTTCCTTAAGGGTTTCGGCCCGAAACGTTGCCTATTTCCTTCGCTCCATAGATGCAGCTGCACCCGCTCAGTTTCTCAACCACTTTCTGCACCACTCGGTTTGTATGTTAATTGGTCCTATACATTGTCAATAGTGTTTAGGGGTGAGAAAGTGGGGTGACATAGAACTAGTGTGTGAACGGGCGATCGATGGTCGGCGGGAACACAGTGGGCCGAAGGGCCTGTTTCTCTGCTGCATCTCTAAACCACACTTAATTGGATTTTAGTTTAACTTGGCATCATGTTCAACTTCAGACAGAGTGGGCCTGTAGCGTTCCTGTGTTCAATGTTGAATTTGTGCAATAAAATGCAGTGTGTTTTCATGAAAGCAGTTGTGTGTCTTTATTGCAAATAAGTGATAAGGAAAGCGAAAGTTCTCTGTACCTCGTATCGATGTCTGTGTCTTTCCTCTATTGAGTCAGATTCCTTGTACAACTTCCCTACAAGTCAAAGAAAACAGCTATTTTTTTTTAAAAGACAAACATTGATCAGAGACAAACAAACCGGCCAACACAATTCAAACTCTCCACAGGGTGATGGTTTCTATTAATCGAGCTGACCCGTGATTAAAGCGGGGCGGCACGGTGACGCAGAAGTCACAGCGCCACAGACCCTGGTTCCATCCTGACTACGGGTGCTGTCTGTACGGAGCTTGCACGTTTTCCCGGTGACCCTCGTGCATTTTCTCCGGGTGCTCCGGTTTCCTCCCACACTCCAAAGCCGTGCAGGTTTGCAGGTTAATTGGCTTTGGTATAAATGTAAATTGTCCCTCGTGTGTGTAGGATAGTGTTAGTGTGCGGGGATCGCAGGCTGGCGCGGACTTGGTGGGCCAGGGGGCTGTTTCCGCGCTGTATCTCTAAACTAAACTTGCAAATGTAAATCACCCCGAGTATGCGTGTGGGCGGTTGGGGGCGGGGAATGAAGCCTCGGGATAACAGATTGCAGGGAAAATGAGTGGGGAATGGGATTAGAGTCATAGAGCGTGGAAACAGTCCCTTCGGCCCATCTTTGTCTGTGGGGCATGGATACTTGTAGGAAGGAACTGCTGGTTTAAAATGAAGATAGACACAAAATGCAAGAGCAACTCAGCTCTTGTTTCCCTCTGCCGACTCTCAGGCTAAAGAAGTGAAACGTCACCCATTCCTTCTCTCCAGAGACGCTGCCTGTCCCGCTGAGTTACTCCAGCTTTTTGTGTCTATCTTCGGGCATGGATACTCAGTCCTTCAACGCAAGCGTTTGTTTCGCTGAGAGCCAAAGCTTTGTAGACGGAGGGGGAGGAAAAGCAAGGGGAGAAAAAGAAAGGGACAAGCAGTCTTAAAGCAGAGAGCCGGCAGCTTACAGAGGACGGAGTTCTTATCCTTCAGTATGGTGGTCCGTTTGCCAAGCCTCATCGTTCCACCCATGTCGCCAGGATTGTGTTCAGGCATGTCGATCACCTGCACAAGGAGCAACACGGATGTTAAAATCCAAACATCAGGACAGACGACAACAGTGAATTCACAGCTCGGAATTAAATTAAAAGCATCTAATCAGATCACCCTGAAGTATAGATTAAAAATAAGGGAATATTCATTAGGTGTTTACTACATTGTCCGAGTGATTCTCCTTCCCGTTCCCACACTGACCTTTCTGTCCAAGACCTCCACCATTGTCAGAGTGAGGCTAATAATCGCAAATTGGAGGAACAGCATCTCATATTTTGCTTGGGCAGCTTACAGCCCAGTGGTATGAACATTGATTTCTCTAACTTCAAGTAACCCCGGCATTCCATCTCTCTCCATCCCTTCCCCACCCAAGTCGAACCAACTTCTCGTTCTCACCTAGCAAACAGCAAACAATGGCCTGTTGCCCTTATCATCGTTACTTTTTATGCATATCTTTCATTCATTGTTCTTTATCTCTCTACATCACCGTCTATATCTCTCGTTTCCCTCTCCCCTGACTCAGTCTGAAGAAGGGTCTCGACCCGAAACGTCACCCATTCCTTCTCTCCAGAGATGCTGCCTGTTCCGCTGAGTTACTCCAGCTTTTTGTGTCTATCTTTGGTTTAAACCAGCATCTGCAGTTCCTAACTACACATACCACAGGATAGCTTGTGTTGGCATCAAACTCAGTAGAATTGGCATCTGTAAAAGCAAACAAAAAAATGTGTTGTGAAACACAGCAAACATAAAACAGAACTGTTATATTTTTCTAACCCGGGTAAAACAAACTTAAGACACAATGCTTGTGGTTATATTAAAGGTGAAAGTGCATATCTGGTTTACAACACATTCCACGTGTTAAATTCATGAATCATTAGAAAATGGGGAAGATAAATAATTCAAATGGTAATTTTGAAAATTCTTTGCCAGAAATAAATTAAAATTATGACATAGTCGTGAAAATGTTGTGTTTGCAACAATGAGCATGGGGGATGTTTGACCTTAGAGATACAGCGCGGAAACAGGCCCTTCAGCCCACCGAGTCCGTGCTGGCCAGCAATCACACTCGCACTATCCTACACGCTCGGGACAACTTTTCAATGACACCAAGCCAATTAACCTACACACCTGTAATTCTTTGGAGTGTGGAAGGAAACCGGAGCACCCGGAGAAAACCCACGCAAGTCACGGGGAGAACGTGCAAGCTCCGTACAGACAGCGCCTGTGGTCACTAGACCTCGGTACAGGTGACAAATAAAGTATTACATTGAGGAAACACTTTTTTCTCACAGAGTGGTGAGTCTGTGGAATTCTCTGCCTCAGAGGGCGGTGGAGGCCGGTTCTCTGGATACTTTCAAAGAGAGCTAGATAGGGCTCTTAAAGATAGCGGAGTCAGGGGATGTGGGGAGAAGGCAGGAACGGGATACTGATTGGGGATGATCAGCCATGATCACATTGAATGGCGGTGCAGGCTCGAAGGGCCGAATGGCCTACTCCTGCACCTATTGTCTGTTGAATATTTTGGCCAAGGACTCTGCATGCTCACGTCTTCGAAAGAACTGATTGTTTTAATCATATCCCATGATTGGCAAGGCACACATTTATAAAACAATGGAAATATGTTGCCCGTACCTGACCAGTTCAGCTCATTCCGTGCGAACTCCACGACAGCCAACTGCATGCCGAGACACACACCTGCAGGAACAGAACGACGAGGATCAGGGACCCTTCAACACACGAAAACATCACCGAATATCTCGCACGCAAGTCTTTAGACTTTAGCAGGTAGACACAAAATGCTGGAGTAACTCAGCGGGTGAGGCAGCATCTATGGAGAGAAGTAATAGGCGACGTTTCGGGTCGAGACCTTTCTTCAGACTTTAGAGATACAGCGTGGAGACTGGCCCTTCGGCCCACCGAGTCCGCGCCAACCAGCGATCACCCCGCATGCTAACACTATCCTACACACTCAGGACAATTTACAGAACTTTCACCGAATCCGATTAACCGACAAACTTGTATGTCTTTGGAGTGCGTGAGGAAACCAGTGCACCCGGAGAAAACCCACGCAGGTCGCGGGGAGAACGTACAAATTCCGTACAGACAGCGCCCGTAGTCAGGATCGAACCCGGGTCTCTGATGCTGTGAGGCAGCAGCTCTACCCGCTGCGCCACCATGCCGGCCTAAGTCACTTTTTCTCACAGAGAGTGGTGAGTCTGTGGAATTCTCTGCCTCAGAGGGCAGTGGAGGCCGGTTCGCTGGATACTTTCAAGAGAGAGTTAGATAGGGCTCTTAAAGACAGCGGAGTCAGGGGATATGGGGAGAAGGCAGGAACGGGGTACTGATTGGGGATGATCAGCCATGATCACATTGAATGGCGGTGCTGGCTCGAAGGGCCGAATGGCCTATTCCTGCACCTATTGTCTGTTGAACAAAATCGGACACAAAGCCACTAAAGACTTTACTTGCGACAACGCACCATACTCTCACCTCTAAAATACTATTGGTTCAGTTCCCGGCCACGAGACACATTTATTAAAGATGCGCACGGCACCTTTGTGTCTGCAAAATATACTGCTCATGAATACATGACAAGAGATAGACTCACAGTGCCGGAGTAACTCAGCAGGTCAGGCAGCATCTCTGGAGAAAAAGGACAGGGTGACGTTTCTGGTAGGGACCATTCCTCAGACTCAAGTCCAGTCTGAAGGGCCCCAACCCAAAACGCCACATATGGGACCCATTGGTTGGTGCGTGCAAGTTGGGCCGAAGGGCCTGTTTCCACGCTGTATGATTCTATGCATGTTCTCCAGAGATGCTGCCTGACACGCTGAGTTCATAAGATCATAAGTGAGCGGAGCAGAATTAGGCCAAACGGCCCGTCAAGTCTACTCCGCCATTCGATCATGACTGATCTATCTCTCCCTCCTAACCCCATTCTCCTGCCTTCTCCTCATAACCTCTGACACCGGTACTAATCAAGAATCTATCTATCTCTGCCTCAAATATATCCACTGACTTGGTCTCTGCAGCCTTCAGCGACAAAGAATTCCACAGATTCACCACCTTCTAAGTAAAGAAATTCCTCCTCATCTCCTTCCTAAGAGAACGTCCTTTAATTCTGAGGCTGTGGCCTCTGGTCCTATACTCTCCCACTAGTGGAAACATCCTCCCCACAGTGACTATATCCAAGTTACTTCAGAACTTTGTCTTCTAAGGTCATGAGGAATAGCAGTGGAATCATGGCATATCTCTCTCTCCCTCCTAACCCCATTCTCCTGCCATCTCCCCATAACCCGACACCCGTACTCATCTCTAGCTACTGTTTATTTTTTTAAGTCATCGAGCAGTTCCGCACACCCACTAGTTGGCGTTCAGTGATCAAGGCAGGGAACACAGTTTGAAGGCAGCACTGGAGATGAACGCACTCACCCAGAAATGGTTTCTTCTGTTTTCTTGCCCAGGCAATGGCGAGAATCTTTCCCTCTGTCCCACGAACACCGAAACCTCCAGGCACCAGAACACCGCTGCAAGAGAAACCGCAGACACTGAGTGCACCTGGCAGTACACGTTGGGTTTACTTGTACCGAGGTACAGTGAAAAGCTTTCATTGCATCTTGCTAACCAGTCAGTGGAACGACAATACACGATTACAATCGAGCCGTTCACAGTGTACAGATACATGATAAGGGAATAACGTTTAGTGCAAGGTAAAGTCAACAAAGTCCGATCAAAGATAGTCCGAGGGTCACCGATGAGGTAGATAGTAGTTCAGGACCGCTCTCTGGTTGTGGTAGGATGGTTCAGTTGCCTGATAAAACTGTCCCCGATTCTGGAGTTGTGCGTTTTCACACTTGAATGAATGAATGAATACGTTTATTGGCCAAGTATATTCACGTACAAGGAATTTGCCTTGGTGCTCCGCTCGCAAGTAACAGCAGGACATACAGACAATTAAGAATTATACATAAAAGATTAAACATTAATACTAATACACACTTCTGTGTCGTATTTATGCCGCGACCAGGGATTTTAGTGCGGAGGGGTGGTTGGGGGACTTACTTGGCACTGCACAGGTTCTGCCAGGCCTCGTGGTATTTCACCGGATCTTCCTCCTGTCTAGCCAGCTCCAGGTCTGCCGAGTCGATATACTGCCGAGAAAAACACCAAAAATATTTCACCGGCTCCGCACACACACACACACGAGATGGCAAGAGTCCAATGTGTTTAGTTTTAGATTAGTTCAGTTTATAGACAATAGGTGCAGGAGTAGGCCATTCGGCCCTTCGAGCCAGCACCGCCATTCAATGTGATCATGGCTGATCAATCACCATTCAATACCCTGATATGGGTTTTCTCCCCATATCCCCCGACTCCACTCTTCAAGAACCCTATCTAGCTCTCTCTTGAAAGCATCCAGAGAACCGGTCTTCACCGCTCTCTGAGCAGAGAATTCCACAAACTCACAACTCTCTGTGAGAAAAAGTGTTTCCTCATCTCCATTCTAAATGGCTTACTCCTTATTCTTCAACTGTGGCCCCTGGTTTAGAGATGCAGTGTGCAAGTGAAAGTCTCGGGCTTACCTTCACCTCCAGCTTCTGGTGAATGGCGAGTGCGGAATGTTCCAGAGCCTTGATCACAGAGGCGTAGGAGTCGGACAACTTGGTGTATTTCCCAACCAATGCAATGGAACAAATCTCTAACGTACGATCATACCTGGAGTTGGTTGTTTCGACAAGGGAGAAGGAGAGAACAGAACAATCATTATTCTAAGGCAAAGCTGAATGAACTGATCAATTTGACACAAGGAGAAGGCAGGAGGATGAGGGGGAATCTCATAGAGGTGTATAAAATCATGAGAGGAATAGATCGGGTAGACGCACACAGTCTCTTGCCCAGAGTAGGTGAATTGAGGACCAGAGGACAGAAGTTTAAGGTGAAGGGGAAAAGATTTGACACAAGGGGTGGTGGGTGTATGGAACGAGCTGCCAGAGGAGGTAGCCGAGGCAGAGACTATCCCAATGTTTATGAATCAGTTAGACAGATACATGGGTAGGACAGGTTTGGAGCGTTATGGACCAAACGCGGGCAGGTGGGGCAAGGTAGCTGGGACATGTTGGCCGGCGTCGGCAAGTTGGGCCGAAGGGCCTGTTTCCACACTGTGTTACTCTGAGAACACAAGGCAGAATTGCAATGCAGTAGAGTTCCTGCTTTACAATCACATGCAATTAAATGACAAATTTGTCACCTTAACAGAGGTCAAATGGTGGAATATGTGGGAAGGAGCTGCAGATTTCCGTGGCGCAGCGGTAGAGTTGCTGCCTTACAGCGAATTCAGCGCCGGAGACCCGGGTTCGACCCCAACTACGGGTGCTGTCTGTACGGAGTTTGCACGTTCTCACGTGACCCGAGTGGGTTTTCTCCGAGATCTTCGGTTTCCTCCCACACTCCAAAGACGTACAGGTTTGTCGGTTAATTGGCTTCGTAAATGTAAAAATTGTCCCTAGTGGGTGTAGGATAGTGTTAGTGTGCGGGGATCGCTGGTCGGCGCGGACCCGGTGGGCCGAAGGGCCTGTTTTCGTGCTGTATCTCTATCTAAACTAAACCAAACCGAAGATAGACACAAAAAGCTGGAGTAACTGAGCGGGTCAGGCAGCATCGCTGGAGATCTTTGGTCTAAAGAAGGGTCTGGACCCGAAACATCACCTATTCCCTTTCTTCAGAGATGCTGACTGACCTGCTGAGTTACTCCAGCTTTTTGTGTCTGTCTTCAAATGGTGGAAAGTTCACACAACTCACTGACTAATTAAATAACCATTTCCAATCAATGGGAAACAATCAATCAATAACCTTGGAATTATTTTTTTTAATGGAAAATACTCAACTTTGTTCACTCGAGGCAGCGTGAGAGAGTTTAGTTTGGAGATACAGCGCGGAACTGGCCCTTCGACCCACCGAGCCTGCACCGACCAGCGATCCCCGCACACCAACACTATCCTACACATACTAGGGTCAATTTACAATTACACCAAGCCGATTGACCTACAAACCTGTACGTCTTTGGAGTGTGGGAGGAAACCCGAGCGCCCGGAGAAAACCCACGGGGAGATGTTACAAACTCCGTGCAGACAGCACCAGCAGTCAGGATCGAACTTGGATCTCCACAAAGGACCAATGACCCAGCATGGCCGATACCCACACAAGTGCCAGTCAGAGGGACTACGTACCTGTCTGCCATTTCCCTCCACTTGCTGAGTAGCCTTCTTGGTTTAGTTTCATAATGGAGATCGAGCCTTCCCTTAAAGTAGCCAACAACGCCTTCCGCTTCCAGCAACAGGGGAACTCGGTAAAGGGAACAAACGTCATACACACAGATGACCTGCAGTCAAACACAGATGCGTAGGTTTACAAGGTTAATTCCCGGGATGGTGAGAGAATGGAGCGGCTGGGCTTGTACACTCTGGAGTTTAGAAGGATGAGAGGGGATCTTACTGAAACATATAAGATAGTTATCTGATCTGATTGGGGATGATCAGCCATGATCACATTGAATGGCGGTGCTGGCTCGAAGGGCCAAATGGCCTACTCCTGCACCTATTGTCTATTGTTAAGGGTTTGGACATGCTAGAGACAGGAAACATGTTCCAGAAGTTGGGGGAGTCCAGAACCAGGGGCCACAGTTTAAGAATTAGGGGTAAGCCATTTAGAACAGAGACGAGGAAACACTTTTTCACACTGAGAGTTGTGAGTCTGTGGAATTCTCTGCCTCAGAGGGTGGTGAAGGCAGGTTCTCTGGATGCTTTCAAGAGAGAGCTAGATAGGGCTGTTAAAGATAGCGGAGTCAGGGGATATGGGAAGGCAGGAACGGGGTACTGATTGGGGATGATCAGCCATGATCACATTGAATGGCGGTGTTGGCTCAAAGGGCCGAATGGCCTACTCCTGCACCTATTGTCTACAAGCCATTCCAGATATAATAATGTGTAGGAAGGAACTGCAGATTCTAGTTTAAACCAAAGATAGAACCAAAAAGCAGGAGTAAATCAGCGGGACAGGCAGCATCTATGGAACGAAGGAATGGGTGACCTTTCGGGTTGGGTCTGAAGAAGGGTCTCGACCCAAAACTTCACCCATTCCTTCTCTCCAGAGATGCTGCCTGTCCCGCTGAGTTTCTGAAGCATTTTTGACAACCTTCGATAGATCAGCCATGATTGGATGGTGGAGTAGACTTGATGGGCCGAATGGCCTAATGCTGCTCCTAAAACATTTGATGCCGATAAAACCAAGGGGTTGCATAACAAAGTGCCAGGCTTCTGTCCAATGGGTCTTCCAATCAACAATTCTGCTCCGATCACCGACGAACTCCCTCCACACCGTAACGCCCGGCACGGAGGCACTGGTCACCGCACAACAACCAAAGCGCAGCACAACCCCAGCCATTAAACCCAGGCCAAGATGCTCGTTTACCTGCTCCGGCTCCACGTGGCAGAACATGGAGATCTTCTCCTTGACCGCTTTCTCCATGGGAGTGGTACACCGGCACACAATCTGCACAGACAGTTAGAAACATCACTCACCATAATTTGAGGAAGGACATTCTTGCTAGTGAGGGAGTGCAGCGTAAGTTTACAAGGTTAATTCCCGGATTGGCGGGACTGTCATATGCTGAGAGAATGGAGCGGCTGGGCTTGTACACTCTGGAGTTTAGAAGGATGAGAGGGGATCTTATTGAAACATATAAGATTGTTAAGGGTTTGAACACACTAGAGGCAGGAAACATGGTCCCGATATTAGGGGAGTCCAGAACCAGGGTCCACAGTTTAAGAATAAGGGGTAAGCCATTTAGAATGGAGACGAGGAAACACTTTTTCTCACAGAGAGTGGTGAGTCTGTGGAATTCTCTGCCTCATTGAGGGCGGTGGAGGCGGGTTCTCTGGATGCTTTCAAGAGAGAGCTAGATAGGGCTCTTAGAAATAGCGGAGTCAGGGGATATGGGGAGAAGGCAGGAACAAGATACTGATTGGGGATGATAAGCCATGATCACATTGGATGGCGGTGCTGGCTCGAAGGGCCGAATGGCCTCCTCCTGCACCTATTGTCTATTGACTCACCGAATCCTCAGCGCGGGGGGTTACGGGGAGAAGGCAGGAGGATGGGGTTGGGGGGAGAGGTAGATCATCCATGATTGAATGGCGGAGTAGACTGGATGAGCCGAATGGCCTAATTCTGCTATCACTTATGATCTAATGGCACGGTGGCGCAGCGGTAGAGTCGCTGCCTCACAGCACCAGAGAACCGGGTTCAATCCTGACTAAGGGTGCTGTCTGTACGGAGTTTGTACCTACTCCCCGTGACCTGCGTGGGTTTTCTCCGGGTGCTCCGGTTTCCTCCCACACTCCAAAGACATGCAGGTTTTCTTTAAGTTAATTGGCTTGGTCTAAATATAAGAATGGTCCCTAGCCTGTGTAGGATAGTGTTAGTGTGCGGGGTGATCGCTGGTCGGCGCGGACTTGGTGGGCCGAACGCCCTGATTCCGAGATGTATCTCTAAAACTAACCTAAATGACCAGACGCAGGGAGGGAAAATGGAACAGGACAATAAAATCCTTACTTGCAGCAGTTTAACAGGCCTGTAAACACAGTTTAGAACAGTGCCGTGCCACAGCGGGTAGTGCTGCTGCCTTACAGCCCCAGAGACCCGGGTTCGATCCTGACTAGGGGCGATCTTATTGAGGTGTATAAAGTCATGAGAGGAATAGATTGGGTGGACGCACAGTGTCTCTTGCCCAAAGTGGGGAAATCGGAGAACCAGAGGGCTTAGATTTAAGGTAAAGGGGGAAAGATTTTATAGGAATCTGAGGGGTAACTTGATCATGCAAAGGGTGGTGGGTGTATGGAACGAGCTGCCGGAGGAGGTAGTTGATGCAGGGCCTATTGCAACATTTAAGAAGCAATTAGACAGGTATGGAGGGATATGGGCCAAACGCAGGCAGGCAGGTAGGACTAGTGTAGATGGGGCATGTTGGCTGGTGTGGGCAAGTTGGGCCGAGGGGCCTGTTTCCACGCTGTATGACTCTAACGGCCCAATTCTGCTCCTATCATCTATGAATTGATGAACAAACAAGAGGATTTCAGTATAGGAGTAAAGAGGTTCTTCTGCAGTTGTACAGGGTTCTGGTGAGACCACACCTGGAGTATTGTGTACAGTTTTGGTCTCCTAATTTGAGGAAGGACATCCTTGTGATTGAGGCAGTGCAGCGTAGGTTCACGAGATTGATCCCTGGGATGGCGGGACTGTCATATGAGGAAAGATTGAAAAGACTAGGCTTGTATTCACTGGCGTTTAGAAGGATGAGGGGGGATCTTATAGAAACATATAAAATTATAAAAGGACTGGACAAGATAGATGCAGGAAAAATGTTCCCAATGTTGGGCAAGTCCAGAACCAGGGGCCACAGTCTTAGAATAAAGGGGAGGTCATTTAAGACTGAGGTGAGAAAATACTTTTTCACCCAGAGAGTTCTGAATTTGTGGAATTCCCTGATTTAAGAGAGAGTTAGATAGAGCTCTAGGGGCTAGTGGAGTCAAAGGATATGGGGAGAAGGCAGGCACGGGTTATTGATAGCGGACGATCAACCATGACCACAATGAATGGCGTTGCTGGCTCGAAGGGCCGAATGGCCTCCTCCTGCACCTATTTTCTATGTTTCTATGTTTCTAAACGCGGGCAGGTGCGAGTGGCGTAGATGGGACATGTTGGTCGGCCTGGGCACGTTAGGCTAAGGTCCCTGTTTCCACGCTGTGTATGACTCCAAGGTTTATCACTCGGGCTTTGGGATCGCTCCACGCTTACCAAGTCCGGCGACAAGCCGAGGCCACGAAGTTCTCGAACACTGTTCTGCGTTGGTTTTGTCTTCTGCTCCCCGGTCGTACTTGGCTGAAATGTAAAGGAGACAAGGATCAAGATTTGGATCTGCTACACAAGAGCGACTTAGAAAGATTCACAGACCAGCCGGCGGGGCTGGGCGCTAGAACGGGGGCAACAATTACTTGACGGTTAGTACTGAAACATCACAGGAGCGTAACGAGTTTTACATCCCCTCCAGCAAGACCCTGGTGCGCCCCAAGATTCAGAGGTCACATTCCAGAGAACATTAGAAGCAACCTCGTTTTGAGTCAATCGTGAGGCCTTGGTCACCTTGAGAGGAGGGGTAAAACTGCAAATAGTTCCGCTCCTGTTCCCATCCCCCCCCCCCCCCCACCAATAACATTTTAGTTTCCACAGCATCTTTCAAGGCGGCAGACTGCCCCAACTTGTGTCACCAGCTTTCCCACCAATAGGTAGCGCGACCAAGCTAAACGGGCTTCGTAGTTCAGATTGAGGAGACGGCTATTTAAAAGGGCAAGGAGCAGGTTGGGGGGGGGGAAGGTCCCACACACCGGGCACATTCGCTATGGACAGAGGGCCTGGATAGAGTGGATGGTTCCACAAGATCGAGTGTCTAGGAATAAAAGGACGTACCTTAACAAAGGAGATGAGGAGGAATTTCTTTAGTCAGAGGGCGGTGAACAGGGTACTGATTGTGGACGATCAGGGGCCACAGTTTAAGAATAAGGAGTAAGCCATTTGGAACGGAGACAAGGAAACACTTTTTCTCACAGACAGTGGTGAGTCTGTGGAATTCTCTGCCTCAGAGGCTGGTTCTCTGGATGCTTTCAAGAGAGAGCTGGATAGGGCTCTTAAAAATAGCTTAGTCAAGGGATATGCAGAGAAGGCAGGAACGGGGTACAGATTGGGGATGATCAGCCATGATCACATTGAATGGCGGTGCTGGCTCGAAGGGCCGAATGGCCTCCTCCTGCACCTATTGTCTATTGAATTTTTTTGTGCCACAGACGGCTGTGGAGGCCAGACCCCCGATTAGTGCGGGTGTCAGGGGTTACGGGGGGAAGGCAGGAGAATGGGGTTGAGAGGGATGGATAGATCAGCCATGATTGAATGGCAGAGTAGACTCGATGGGCCGAATGGCCTAATTCTGCTGCTCCAACTTGTGAACACCAACCTTATAATCAGTGATGGGAGGGTTAAGAGGAGGGGGAAACTTGGCAAACCAAAACATCAGTAACAAATACTAGGAGGCAAATTAATTGCAACAACATGTTCTTTGTGGGTTTGAGGGGATAGAAGACTGCCGATCATAAGGTCATAAGGGATAGGAGCAGAATTGGGCCATTCAGCCCATCCAGTCTACTCCGCCATTCAATCATGGCTGATCTATCTCTCCCTCCTAACCCCATTCTCCTGCCTTCTCCCCATGACACCCGTACTAATCAAGAATCTATCTATCTCTGCCTTACAAACATCCACTGACTCGGCCGCCACAGCCGTCTGTGGCAATGAATTCCACAGATTCACCACCCTCCGACTAATGAAATTCCTCCTCATCTCCTTCCTGAAAGAACGGCCTTTAATTCTGAGGCGGTGACCTCTAGTCCTGGACTCTCCCACTAGTGGAAACATCCAGATGCTGGAATCTGGAGCAACGTGCGATCTGCTGGAGGAACTCAGCGGAGGAACCTGACCCCTGCGATGATCCAGCAGACTGTTTTGTTACTTTTGTTGTTCTTGGGTGTCAGGGGTTACGGGGAGAAGGCAGGAGAATGGGGTCGAGGGGGGAAAGATGGATCGGCCGTGATTGAATGGCGGAGTAGACTTGTTGGGCCTAATTCTGCTCATATCACCTTTGAAGTTAGGAGTTTTACGTCTAATTTGCTTTGCAGTTCCGCGAGATGCTTTGCAACACATTAGTGGGAAGACAGGATTTATAAAGGTCCCGTACGTTAGAGAAACCTCCCGGCTATAGGCCATACCTGTATCAGAGAGGCACTGCCAGGAACCTGGAAATAGATTGCCCATTCTCAGTCAGTCAGGGACAGTGTGCGGGAAGGAAAAGACACGTTATAAACCTCACTGAAAAGTGTAAAATTCCCAAGCACATTAAACCGTTCCGGCCGACAGTAGATTCGGCTGTTTTCTTTAATACTAATGATAGACTTAACACTCAAAGTTACACGACAAATCTTGGGACGGCACAGCGGTAGAGCTGCTGCCTCACAGCGCCAGAGACCAGGGTTTGATCCTGACTACGGGTGCTGTCTGTGTGGAGTTTGTATGTTCTCCCTGTGACCCGCGTGGGTTTTCTCCGGGTGCTCCGCTTTCCTCCCACGCTCCAAAGACACACAGGTTTGTAGGTTAATTCGTTTCGGTAAAATTGTCCCTATTGCATAGGACAGTGCGAGTGCGGTGATCGTTGGTCAGCGCCAGACTCGATGGGGCCTGTTTCCGCGCTGTAACTCAAATCCAAACTAAAAAGCACGGAACCAGGCCCTTCAGCCCAACCTGCCCATGCTGACCAAAATGCCCCATCTACACTCGTCCCACCTGCCTGTGTTTGCCCCTTATGCAATGTATTTTATATGTTGTGATAGCATCTGCCTCAACCACCTCCTCCGGCAGGTTGTTCCATACACCCGCCACCCATTGTGTGGAAAAACTTGTCCCTCAGGTTCAATATAGACAATAGGCCATTCGGCCCTTCGAGCCAGCACCGCCATTCAATGTGATCATGGCTGATCATCCCCAATCAGTACCCCGTTCCTGCCTTTTCCCCATATCCCCTGACTCCGCTATCTTTAATAGCACTATCAAGCTCTCTCTTGAAAGCATCCAGAGAACCTGCCTCCACCGCCCTCTGAGGCAGAGAATTCCAGACTCACAACTCTCTGTGAGAAAAAGTGTTTCCTCGTCTCTGTTCCAAATGGCTTACCGCGTTATCTTAAATCTTTCTCCACTCACCTTAAATCTATGTCCTCTCGCTCTAGATTCCCAACTCTGGGTAATTCACCCTAACTATTCCCCTCATGAGTTTACACACCTCAATAAAATCAGCCCATATCCTCCTGTGCTCCAAGTAATAAAGTCCCAGCCTGCTCAAAGTCTTCCTGTAGCTCAGGCCCTCGAGTCCTGGCGACATCCTCATAAATCTCCCTGCACCATTTCCAACTTAGACAATCGACAATAGGTGCACGAGTAGGCCATTCGGCCCTTCGGCCTTCTCCCCACATCCCCTGACTCCGCTATCTTTAAGAGCCCTATCTAACTTAATGACTTAGTTCCTATAACAGGGTGACCAAAACTTCTTGTGTGTTTGCTTTAAACCCACACTATCTTGATCCATGTTGGCTCCCTTTAATTCACTTGCTGAGCACGAGATAACTCTTGCGAACTTTAAGAAAGTACAGGACAAGTTGTTTTTTAGTACAGAGGGTGGTGGGTCCCTGTAACACAGGGCCAGGGCTTAGGCAGATACGGTTGTGGCATTTGAGAGATTTGTGGATAGGCACATGGATATGTGGGAAATGGCGAGATATGGATTATGTACAGGCAAGTAACATTGGCCTTGGCATCATTAGACACTGAATTAGCTGGTTCAGACTCGGTGTCGCTCAGTAAGAATTCTTTGTCACGGCTGGCTAAAAATGAATGAATAGGTTTATTGGCCAAGTATTCACATACAAGGAATTTGCCTTGATGCTCCGCCCACAACTGACATCATGACATAGTGACAGATAAGCTAAAATGCGCAGGGAGGAACCGCAGGTGCTGCTTTACACCGAAGATAAGACACAAAATGCTGGAGGAACTCAGCGGGTCAGGCAGCATCTCTGGAGAGAGGGAATGGGTAACGTTTCGGGTCGAGACCCTTCTTCAGCCTGAACATGGAAAGGTGGCGTTTCTTCTGATGAAGTTGTCCCGACCTGAAGCGTCACCTATCCGTGTTCTCCAGAGGCGTTGCCCGACCCGTTGAGTTACTCCGGTACTCTGTGACCAGTTGTCAGCGGTTGGGAGACAATGCTTAAGGGGAAACGGAGAACGCAAAACGAGGACTACTCACCAGTGGCACCAAACTGACGTGAATATTGCAGAAGTTCTCTCGTTTAACTTTAAACTGGAACTGGCGAAATGCTTCAATGAAAGGCATGCTCTCGATATCACCGACCGTTCCGCCCAGCTGAGAACACAGAAGATAAAAAACGTTGCACATTGAATGGCTGGAAGGGCCAAATGGCCTACTCCTACACCTATTGTCCATTGTCTATTGTTGCGTGATTGTTCTTTATTCTAGAGTGAACTTTCATTTTTTTATTATTGATCTTACAGAGTGCTGGAACCTACTAGCTGTTGCAAGTAAGAATTTCAGTGCGTTGTTTTGGTACATATGACAATAAAACACTTGCTTATAGTTCAAATATAGAAACATTGAAAATAGGTGCAGGAGTAGGCCATTCGGCCCTTCGAGCCAGCACCGCCATTCAATATCATCATGGCTGATCATCCCCAATCAGTACCCCGTTCTTGCTTTTTCCCCATATCCCTGGATTCCATTAGCCCCAAGAGCTAAATCTAATCTCTCTTGAATACATCCAGTGAATTGGCCTCCACCGCCGTCAGCAGCAGAGTATTCCACAAATCAGTAAACAGGAAAAACAAACTTCACACAAGATGCGTCTGAAGAAGGGTCTCGACCCGAAACGTCACCCATTCTTTCTCTCCAGAGATGCTGCCTGTCCTGCTAAGTTACTCCAGCATTGTGTGTCTACCTTCACACAAGAGGGGCCGAACGGCCAAATCCTGCTCCTATCATTTAGGTGGCGCAGTGGTAGAGTTGCTGCCTCACAGCGCCAGAGACCCGGGTTCGATCCTGACTACGGGCACTGTCTGTACGGAGTTAGAAACATAGAAAAATAGGTGCAGGAGTAGGCTATTCGGCCCTTCGAGCCTGCACCGCCATTCAATATGATCATGGCTGATCAACCAACTCAGTATCCTGTACCTGCCTTCTCTCCATACCCCCTGATCCCTTTAGCCACAAGGGCCACATCTAACTCCCTCTTAAATATAGCCAATGAACTGGCCTCAACTACCTTCTGTGGCAGAGAATTCCAGAGACTCACCACTCTCTGTGTGAGTTTGTACGTTCTCCCCGTGACCTGCGTGGGTTTTCTCCAGGTGCTCTGGAACGTAGAGGGTGGCGCGGACGGCCGGGGCGGTGGGGGGTTTGAGAGGGGGGGCTGTGGCCCAGATAAGGAAGAGGCCACAATGGTCCATTGTTGGCAGTGGAGGAGGTGATAACGAAGGTCTACGAACAGTGGAACCAGCTGGATGGGGGAGGCAAAATGTGTAGGAAAGAACTGCAGATGCTGGTTTAAATCGAAGACACAAAAAGCTGGAGTAACTCAGTGGGACAGGCAGCATCTCTGGAGAGAAGGAAGGGGTGACGTTGCGGGTCGAGACCCTTCTTCAGACTGATGTCAGGGAAATGATACAGGGAAGTACAGAAATAAAATGTAGTCGGAAACAGTAAGGCTGGTTGGAGAACTGGGAAGGGGGAGGGAGAGAGGGTGGGGGGGGGGGGGGGATGCAAGGGTTGATTGAACAGCACAAAAAATGGTCGCGTGTTTACCTCGATAACGCAGACTTCGGGCTCCACCCCATCGCTGTCGACGGGGATACGGGCTTGGCGTAACACCCACTCCTGGATCGCATCCGTGATGTGTGGGACCACTGCACGTGGACAACGGGACAGATCAGTCACACTACCCGCGTCCAGCCAATCTCACCCTCCCCCCCCCCCCAAACCGCTAGACTCCAGATAAACAGCGCAGAAAAAGGCCATTGGCCCACCTCTTCTCCTTGTGACCTTATGCAGAGAGCGACTCGACCGCGGCGCTGCCCCTAATATCTGATCGGCTGGGCAAGTTGGGCCGAAGGACCTGTTCCCGCCCTGTGTCACTCCATGACTCTAACACGGATCCAGGCATGGTAGCTCATCAGTTGAGCTGTAAGTGATGCGAGGTCCCCCGGTGGCCCGTACCTTGCACCGTCTTGCCCAGGTAGTCTCCTTTGCGCTCCTTGTTGATGACCCACTGATAGATCTTCCCCGTGGTGATGTTGTTGTCGCGGGTCAGGCGGATGTCAAGGAAACGCTCGTAGTTTCCAAGGTCCAGGTCCACCTCCCCTCCGTCATCCAGTACGAACACCTCACCTGCAAAGTCAAATATATTCGTCACATGCTCCCGAAGGTGAAGTGAATTGAATTTGCCAGCAGCGATATACTTTAAAAAAAACCCACACAATACACAATAGGATTTAACACAAACATCCATTCTTCACTGTGGTGGAAGGCAACAAAGTTCATCCTTTGTTCACCCATGGTCAGGGCCATGAACCCTCCGTAGTCGCCGCTACGGACGGCCCGATGTACAGGCCCTCTCGTCGGGATGATCCAAACTCCAAGGTTGGGGCGGTCAAATACACTCCACAGCTTGCAGCACCCGAATCAGCACTTTCCTACCGAAGGCCACGGCTTCAGGATGTCACAGGCCGCATCAGAGAGCAGGAGGAGTTAATGCGTAGCAAGGAACTCTGCAGTTGGTTTAAATCAAAGATGGACACATCACTCCAAACCATCCCTGTCCGTGTATAAGCACAAAATTATGGAGTAACTTAGCGGGACAGGCAGCATCTCTGGAGAGAAACATAGAAAATAGGTGCAGGAGTAGGCCACTCGACCCTTCGAGCCTGCACCGCCATTCAACATGATCAAGGCTGATCATCCAACTCAGTATCCTGTACCTGCCTTCTCTCCATACCCCCTGATCCCTACAGCCACAAGGGCCACATCTAACTAAAATATAGCCAATGAACTGGCCTCAACTACCTTCTGTGGCAGAGAATTCCAGAGACTCACCATTCTCTGTGTGAAAAATGTTTTCCTCATCTCGGTCCTAAAGGAATTCCCCCATATCCTTAGACTGTGACCCCTTGTTCTGGCCTCCCCAACATCGGGAACAATCTTCCTGCATCTAGCCTGTCCAACCCATTAAGTTTCTATAAGATCCCCCCTTAGTCTTCTAAATTCTAGCGAGTACAAGCCGAGTCTATCCTCATATGAGAGTCCTGCCATCCCAGGAATCAGTCTGGTGAACCTTCTCTGTACCCTCTCTATGGCAAGAATGTCTTTCCTTAGATTTGGAGACCAAAACTGTACGCAATACTCCAGGTGTGGTCTCACCAAAACCCTGTACAACTGCAGTAGAAGCTCCCTGCTCCTATACTCAAATCCTTTTGCTATGAATGCTAACATACCATTTGCTTTCTTCACTGCCTGCTGCACCTGCATGCCTACTTTCAATGATTGGTGTACCATGACACCCAGTCTCGTTGCATCTCCCCTTTTCCTAATCTGCCACCATTCAGATAATAGTCTACCCTCCTGTTTTTGCCACCAAAGTGGATAACCTCACATTTATCCACATTATACATGCATCTGCCCACTCACCCAGCCTATCCAAGTCACCTTGCAGCCTCCTAGCATCCTCCTCACACCTAACACTACCCCCCAGCTTAGTGTCATCCACAAACTTGGAGATGTTGCATTCAATTCCCTCATCCAAATCATTTATATTGTAAATAGCTGGGGTCCCAGCACTGAGCCTTGCGGTACCCCACTAGTCACTGCCTGCCATTCTGAAAAGGACTCATTTACTCCTACCCTTTGCTTCCTGTCTGCCAGCCAGTTCTCTATCCACATCAATACTGAACCCCCAATACCGTGTGCTTTAAGTTTGTATACTAATCTCTTATGTGGGACCTTGTCGAAAGCCTTTTGAAAGTCTAGATATAACACATTTAACCAATGTTCTTGGGGGAGTGTTTGCTAGTGCTGTCGGGGAGGATTTAAACTAATGTGGCAGGGGGATGGGTACAAGAGCAGAGAGGCAGGAGGGTGTAAAATGAGGGTAGAAGCATTAGGTAGCAAGGTGAAAGGTAAAAGTGGCAGGCAGACAAAACCAGGGCAAAAATCAAAAAGGGCCACTTTTCAGCAAAATTGTATAAGGGGTAAATGCGTTGTAAAGACAAGCCTGAAGGCTTTGTGTCTCAATGCAAGGAGTATTCGTAATAAGGTGGACGAGTTGAACGTGCAGATAGATATTAATGATTATGATATAGTTGGGATCACGGAGACATGGCTCCAGGGTGACGTAGGCTGGGAGCTGAACATCCAGGGATATTCAATATTCAGGAGGGATAGAGAGAAAGGAAAAGGAGGTGGGGGTAGCGTTGCTGGTTAGAGAGGAGATTAAAGCAATGGAAAGGAAGGACATTAGCTTGGAGGATGTGGAATCGGTATGGGTAGAGCTACAAAACACTAAGGGGCAGAAAACGCTGGTGGGTGTTGTGTACATGCCACCTAACAGTAGCAGAGAAGTTGGGGATGGTATCAAACAGGAAATTAGAAATGCGTGCGACAAAGGCAAAACAGTTATAATGGGTGACTTCAATCTACATATAGATTGGGTTAATCAAATTGGCAGGGGTGCTGAGGAAGAGGATTTTTTGGAATGTATGCGGGATAGTTATCTAAATCAACATGTAGAGGAACCAACGAGAGAGCAGGCTATTTTAGACTGGGTTTTGAGTAATGAGGAAGGGGTAATTAGCCGTCTTGTTGTACGTGCCCCCTTGGGCAAGAGTGACCATAATATGGTTGAGTTCTTCATTAGGATGGAGAGTGACATTGTTAATTCAGAAACAATGGTTCTGAACTTAAAGAAAGGTAACTTTGAGGGTATGAGACGAGAATTGGCCAAGATTGACTGGCAATTAATTCTAAAAGGGTTGACGGTGGATATACAATGGAAGACATTTAAAGACTGCATGGATGAACTACAAAAATTGTTCATCCCAGTTTGGCAAAAGAATAAATCGGGGAAGGTAGTGCATCCGTGGATAACAAGGGAAATCAGGGATAGTATCAAAGCAAAGGATGATGCGTACAAAGTAGCCAGAAAAAAGCAGCATACCAGAGGACTGGGAGAAATTCAGAGACCAGCAGAGGAGGACAAAGGGCTTAATTAGGAAAGGAAAAATAGATTATGAAAGAAAACTGGCAGGGAACATAAAAACTGACTGCAAAAGTTTTTATAGATATGTGAAGAGAAAGAGGTTAGTTAAAAACAAATGTAGGTCCCTTGCAGTCAGAAACAGGTGAGTTGATCATGGGGAACAAGGATATGGCGGACCAATTGAATAACTACTTTGGTTCCGTCTTCACTAAGGAAGACATAAATAATCTGCCGGAAATAGCAGGGGACTGTGGGTCAAAGGAGGAATTGAGTGAAATCCAGGTCAGTCGGGAAGTGGTGTTGGGTAAATTGAATAGATTAAAGGCCGATAAATCCCAAGGGCCAGATAGGCTGCATCCCAGAGTACTTAAGGAAGTAGCTCAGGAAATAGTGGATGCATTAGTGATAATCTTTCAAAACTCTTTAGATTCTGGAGTAGTTCCTGAGGATTGGCGGGTAGCAAATGTAACCCCTCTTTTTAAGAAGGGAGGGAGAGAGAAAACGGGGAATTACAGACCAGTTTAGTCTAACATCGGTAGTGGGGAAACTGCTAGAGTCAGTTATTAAAGATGGGATAGCAGCACATTTGGAAAGTGGTGAAATCATTGGACAAAGTCAGCATGGATTTACAAAAGGTAAATCATGTCTGACGAATCTTGTGGAATTTTTCGAGGATGTAACTAGTAGCGTGGATAAGGGAGAAACCAGTGGATGTGGTATATCTGGACTTCCAGAAGGCTTTCGACAAGGTCCCACATAAGAGATTAGTATACAAACTTAAAGCATACGGTATTAGGGGTTCAGTATTGATGTGGATAGAGAACTGGCTGGCAAACAGGAAGCAAAGAGTAGGAGTAAACGGGTCCTTTCACAATGGCAGGCAGTAACTAGTGGGGTACCGCAGGGCTCAGTGCTGGGACCCCAGCTGTTTACAATATATATTAATGATCTGGATGAGGGAATTGAAGGCAATATCTCCAAGTTTGCGGATGACACTAAGCTGGGGGGCAGTGTTCGCTGTGAGGAAGATGCTAGGAGACTGCAAGGTGACTTGGATAGGCTGGGTGAGTGGGCAAATGTTTGGCAGATGCAGTATAATGTGGATAAATGTGAGGTTATCCACTTTGGTGGCAAAAACAGGAAAGCAGACTATTATTTAAATGGTGGCCGATTAGGAAAAGGGGAGATGCAGCGAGACCTGGGTGTCATGGTACACCAGTCATTGAAAGTAGGCATGCTGGTGCAGCAGGCAGTGAAAAAAGCGAATGGTATGTTGGCTTTCATAGCAAAAGGATTTGAGTACAGGAGCAGGGAGGTTCTACTTCAGTTGTACAGGGTCTTGGTGAGACCACACCTGGAGTATTGCGTACAGTTTTGGTCTCCAAATCTGAGGAAGGACATTATTGCCATAGAGGGAGTGCAGAGAAGGTTCACCAGACTGATTCCTGGGATGTCAGGACTGTCTTATGAAGAAAGACTGGATAGACTCGGTTTATACTCTCTGGAATTTAGGAGATTGAGAGGGGATCTTATAGAAACTTACAAAATTCTTAAGGGGTTGGACAGGCTAGATGCAGGAAGATTGTTCCCGATGTTGGGGAAATCCAGGACAAGGGGTCACAGCTTAAGGATAAGGGGGAAATCCTTTAAGACCGAGATGAGAAAGACTTTTTTCACACAGAGAGTGGTGAGTCTCTGGAACTCTCTGCCACAGAGGGTAGTTGAGGCCAGTTCATTGGCTATATTTAAGAGTGAGTTGGATGTGGCCCTTGTGGCTAAGGGGATCAGAGGGTATGGAGAGAAGGCAGGTACGGGATACTGAGTTGGATGATCAGCCATGATCATATTGAATGGCGGTGCAGGCTCGAAGGGCTGAATGGCCTACTCCTGCACCTAATTTCTATGTTTCTATGTTTCTACATCCACTGGTTCTCCCTTATCCACTCTACTAGTTACATCCTCGAAAAATTCTATAAGATTCGTCAGACATGATTTACCTTTCGTAAATCCATGCTGACTTTGTCCAATAATTTCACCACTTTCCAAATATGCGGCTATCCCATCTTTAATAACTGACTCTGGCAGTTTCCCCACTACCGATGTTAGACTAACTGGTCTGTAATTCCCCGTTTTCTCTCTCTCTCCTTTTTTAAAAAGTGGGGTTACATTAGCTACCCTCCAATCCTCAGGAACTACTCCAGAATCTAAGGAGTTTTGAAAAATTATCACTAATGCATCCACTATTTCTGTGGCTACTTCCTTGAGTACTCTGGGATGCAGACTATCTGGCCCTGGAAATGTAACGGCCTTTAATCCGTTCAATTTACCCAACACCGCTTCCCGGCTAACCTGGATTTCACTCAGTTCCTCCATCTTATTTGACTCCCGGTCCCCTGCTATTTCCGGCAGATTATTTATGTCTTCCTTAGGAGACAGGTTGATGTTTCAGGTCGAGACCCTTCCTCAGACTGATCTATTCACGATCGTCAGAGATGCTGCCCGACCCGCTGAGTTACTCCAGCACTTTCTGTCCACCCCGTGTAGTCATACGCCGTGGAAACAGGCCCTTCGGCCCAACCTGCCCACACCGACAAACATGTCCCAACTACACGAGTCCCACCTGCCTGTTAATGTTTTTCAATCTCATAATGGCTTCTTTGACTTTCATTGGCACAACTTTGGTCCTCATGTTGATAAACAGCAATAAAAGTTTCCAAAGGTGATGGAAAGACTGGAGGAAAGACTAGGTGCTGAGAGCTCTCTTATACCTGCATTAAGGAGGCAATTAAACACACCTGAGCAATTACAAACGCCTGTGAAGCCATGTGTCCCAAACATTACAGTGCCCATGAAGTATGTATAAACACAGCTGTAATTTCTACACGGTGAAACCAAAATGTATAAAAATACCCTTTAATCTGACAATGTGCACTTTAACCACATGTGATTTTTTTTCTATTACAAATCTCAAATTGTGGAGTACAGAGGCAAATACATAAATGATGGGTCTTTGTCCCACACATTATGGAGGGCACTGTACCTGTCCAAATGTCTTTTAAGTTTGATATAGTCCCAGCCTCAACTACCTCCTCCGGCAGCTTGTTCCATACACCAACCACCCTTTGTGTGAAAATGTTACCCCTCAGACTCTTTCCCCCTTCACCTTAAACTGACGGCCTGTGGCCCTCGATTCCCCTACTCTGGGCAAGAGTCTGTGTGCATCAAAGTCCCCTGTTCCATACACAGTGGCGATTGGAGATGGCCAGTCACTGCCTCAAAAAGGCTGGCAGTATCATCAAGGACCCACACCATCCTGGCCACACACTCATCTTCCTGCTACCTTCAGGTAGAAGGTACAGGAGCCTGAAGACTGCAACATCCAGGTTCAGGAATAGCTACTTCCCCACAGCCATCAGGCTATTAAACCTGACTCGGACTAAACTCTGACCATTAATAGCCCGTTATCAGTTATTTGCACTTTATCAGTTTATTTATTCATGTGTGTATTTACGTATATAATGGTGTATGGACACACTGATCTGTTCTGTAGTCAATGCCTACTATGTTCTGGTGTGCTGAAGCAAAGTAAGAATGTCATTGTCCTGTCAGGGACACACGACAATAAACTCTCTTGATTCTTGACAATACCGTACCATGTTCGTAGGGTGAGAATGTGCCAGCATCGATGTTGATGTAGGGGTCAATCTTGATAGCGGTCACACGGAGTCCGCAAGACTTCAGGATGGTGCCGATGCTGCTGGCGATGATGCCTTTGCCGATGCCCGAGATCACCCCGCCCGTCACCAAAATGTACTTCATTGGTGCTCTGGGATCTAGGAGCAAAACAAGATGGCAACACAACTAGTGATAGCAGCAGAATTAGGCCATTCGGCCCATCAAGTCTACTCACCCGTTCAATCGTGGCTGATCTATCTCTCCCTCCTAACCCAATTCTCCTGCCTTCTCACCGTAACCCCTGACACCCGTACTAATCAAGAATCTATCGATCTCTGCCTTAAAAATGTCCACTGACTTGGCCTCCACAGCGTTCTGTAGCAAAGAATTCCACAGATTCGCCACCCTCTGACTAAAGAAATGTCTCCTTATCTCCTTCTTAAAAAAACGACCTTCTGAGGCTGTGACCTCTAGTCCTGGACTCTCCCACATGTGGAAACATAATTTCCACACCCAATCTCCACCGCCATCTGTGGCAGACGTCATCTCCCATCCTTGTTACTCCCTCTTAGAGAATTGTGGACGCAGCCCAGACCATCGCACAAGCCATCTCCCTTCCATCAACTCCATCTACACCTCACGCTGCCTCGGCAAGGCCAGCAGCATCATCAAGGACCAGTCTCACCCCGGCCACTCCCTCTTCTCCCCTCTCCCATCGGGCAAGAGGTACAGAAGTGTAAAAACGCACACCCCCAAATTCAGGGACAGTTTCTTCCCAGCTGTTATCAGGCAAGTGAACCGTCCCATCAACAACTAGAGAGCATTGCTGAACTAATATCTACCTCTTTGGAGACCCTCAGACTATATTTAATCGGACTTTACCTTGCACTAAACATTATTCCCTTCATCTGCACACTCTGGACGGCTCAATTGTAATCTGTGTGTCCGTTGACTGGATAGCACGCATCAAAAAAACATTTCAATGTACCTCGGAACACGTGACAACAAACTAAACTGAAAAAAACTCCAGCAACCTTGACGTTTTCTCTTCAACGTATTGTACGAACAGAATAAGGTCTACACTCAGCGGGTCAGGCAACATCTGTGGAGGAAAAGGATAGATGACGTTTCGGATCCGAACCCTTCTCCACAGAAGATAAACACAAAAAGCTGGAGCAACTCAGCGGGACAAGCAGTATCTCCGGAGAGAAGGGATGGGGTGACGTTTCGTTTCGAGACCTTTCTTCAGACCTACCTCTGCACGGATGCTGCCTGACCCGCTGAGTTGCTCCAGGTTTTAGTGTCTGTCTTCAGTTTGAACCAGCATCTGCAGTTCCCGGTGTTGCCATTTTACACTTCATTCTACCCCAACAGGTTTAGCATACCCTTAGGATATCTTAACGAACCTTGAGAACTTTTAAAGGTGTGCCTCCATTCCTTTCTTCAATTACCTGGTACAGTCAAGGGCCTGTCCCACTTGGCGATTTTTTTTTGGCACCAATATGTTAGGAATAGAACCACACCTTTTCAGTATAATGGCATCGTTCCTATTGAAGGAGTGACCAGAACTGAACACAACTGTCAGAACTAGGAAAAGTTAAGTCAACTCCTCTCTCCACTGATACTGCCTGACCTGTATCTAAGTGTTTCCACCGCTATTTGTATTTCAGGCTTCCAACATCTGCTGTTTTTTTTGCATTTTATTTTTTGTTAATCACCATCTGGATATTGTTAAATTTCATGGTCCCGTACCGGTTATACCATTGTTATGACTCTGGAATGACCATAAGTACCTGTATTTAGGAGTACTTCATAGTGAGTTAGCAAATCTGTTAGCATTCATCCTTCTAGGACTGTGTCCATAATGAATCACAGCTTGGTTTGCGAACAGCTCCATCCATCCGAGACCGCAAGCAATTGCAGCGAATTGTGGATGCAGCCCAGACCGTCACGCAAACCAACCTCCTTCCCATCAACCCCATCTACACCTCACGCTGCCTCGGCAAGGCCAGCAGCAAAATCATGGACCAGTCGCACCCCGGCCACTCCCTCTTCTCCCCCCTCCCATCGGGCAAGAGGTACAGAAGTGTGAAAACGCACAGAACCTCCAGATTCAGGGACAGTTTCTTCCCAGTTGTTATCAGGTTACCACAACCAGAGAGCTACGATCTACCTTGTTGACCCTCGGACTATCCTTGATCAGACTTTACTGGCTTTACCTTGTACTAAACGTTATTCCCTTATCAGGTGTACGACTCAATTGTAATCATGTATTTTCTTTGTACTGACTAGATGCAATAAAAGGTTTTCACTGTATCTCGGTACACGTGACAATAAACTAAACTGAACTCAACTACCCCAATCCCCCATGAACTCTCCTTTCTCTCCACTCCCCTGTTGTTCACACACCCTGCACCCCAAAATAATACCTGGATTCCCCCCCCCCCCCCCCCCATATCTCCCACAATCAAGAGTCAAAAACCCAAGATTGACAAAAAAACCTAAGATCGACACAAAAGGCTGGAGTAACTCAGCGGGACAGGCAGCATCTCTGGAGAGAAGGAATGGGTGACATTTCGGGTCTGATGAAGGGTCTCGACCCGAAACATCAGGCGTTCCTTCTCTCCAGAGATGCTGCCTGTCCCGCTGAGTTACTCCAGCATTTCGTGTCGATCTTCCTTGGATATGTTTTTGCCTGAAGGTCATAAGAGACAGGACCAGAATTAGGCCATTCAGCCCATCAAGTCTACTCCGACGTTTTGGGTCGGACTCGAGACCTCTCTTCAGACATTGAAAAACCCTAAAAAATTCCACAGCCTCTTCCCCCCCCCTCCTCCAGCAAAACAAATCACCCACCCTCCCCTATCCTTCCTAATGTTTATAAGAGCTAAGGGCTCTTAGGGCTAAAGGAGTCAGGGGATATGGGGAGAGGGCAGGAACGGGGTACTGATTGGGAATGATCAGCCGTGATCACATTGAATGGCGGTGCTGGCTCGAAGGGCCGAATGGCCTCCTCCTGCACCTATTGTCCATGTTTCTATGAATGTTTCCCCCAATCCCAATCCTCCCGGGACCTTTCTTTTCCTGCCATGTTCCTCCTGTCCCAGACCAGTAATCCCCCCCCCACATAAATTATTGGCGGGCCCTCATCGCAGCTACTCGTGCACCTTGACACTATTACAGGCATCTGCCTATTCAGATGATTGCGTGCACCCCCAACATGACACCCCCATCACTGGAGATGCGGCCAAAGGTCATCGCGGATGCTCTGCCCCCCCCCCCCCCTCACCCACGGCGGCCCGCGCCCTCACAGCGGCAGCGGCAAGGCGGGAACTCACCGCTCCGCAGGCTGCGGGCCGGGGCGGCGATGCCGGGGGCACGGGTTCTGCAGCGGGCCGGGGCGATGGTGCAGAGAGCCGGGCCAGTGAGCAGCTGCAGCGAGCGGCGCATCGGCGGCCGGCCCCGCACGGTAGTGGCGGCAGCGGCGGCGGCAGCAGCACGCGGCGGTGGCGGTGGCGGCGGCCCGGGCCCGCTGTCAATCAGCCACCGCAACCCCGCCCCACCCCGCCCCGGCCCCGCCCCGTCCCGACATCAACCCCGCCCCCCGCCCCTGACGTCACCGTACGGCCCCCGGCCCGCTGTCAATCAGCCACCGCAACCCCACCCCCGCCCCGCCCCGCCCCCTGACGTCACCGTATGGCCCGGGCCCGCTGTCAATCAGCCACCGCAACCCCGCCCCCGCCCCACCACCAACCCCGCCCCGCCCCGCCCCCTGACGTCATCGTATGGCCCGGGCCCGCTGTCAATCAGCCACCGCAACCCCGCCCCCGCCCCACCACCAACCCCGCCCCGCCCCGCCCCCTGACGTCATCGTATGGCCCTGCCCCCGCACAGACATCAACCCTGCCCCCGCCCCCTGACGTCACCGTATGACCTCAACCCCGCCCCGCTCCCTGACGTCACCGTATGGCCCCGCCCCCTCATGGCCCCCCCCGCCCCGCCCTGACATCAACCCCGCCCCCGGCCCCTGACGTCACCGTATGGCCCCGGCCCGCTGTCAATCAGCCACCGCAACCCCGCCCCCCCACGGCCCCCTATCTAGCCCCCTGACGTCACCCACAGGTCCCGCCCCCTGACGTCACCCATGTCCCGCCCATGGGCGGCATGGGCTCGGTGGGCCGAAGGGCCTGTTTCCAAGCTGTATCATTCACTGTTCCGCAAAGCTGCATAGGTTAATTGGCTTGATTAATTGGCTTGATAAATGTAAATATTGTCCAGTATAAAATTGTCCAACTTCCAGCATAGACACTGGTGGACTTTTCGGAAGGTGCAAGGTGCACGGTGCAAGGTGCAAGGTGCAAGGTGCACAGTGAACGGTGCAAGCTGCAATGTGCAAGGTGCGCGGTGCACGGTGCAAGGTGGAAGGTGAACGGTGCAAGGTGCAAGGTGGAAGGTGAACGGTGCAAGGTGCAAGGTGGAAGGTGGAAGGTGCAAGGTGCACGGTGCACGGTGCAAGGTGCAAGGTGCAAGGTGAACGGTGCACGGTGCAAGGTGCAAGGTGGAAGGTGCACGGTGCAAGGTGCAAGGTGGAAGGTGCACGGTGCAAGGTGCAAGGTGCAAGGTGCAAGGTGCAAGGTGCAAGGTGCAAGGTGCAAGGTGCAAGGTGCAACGGTGCAAGGTGCAAGGTGCACGGTGCAAGGTGCAAGGTGGAAGGTGCACGGTGCAAGGTGCAAGGTGCACGGTGCAAGGTGCAAGGTGCAAGGTGCAAGGTGCAAGGTGCAACGGTGCAAGGTGCAAGGTGCACGGTTCAAGGTGCAAGGTGCAAGGTGAACGGTGCAAGGTGCAAGGTGCGCAGTGCAAGGTGCAGGTGCACGGTGCAAGGTGCAAGGTGAACGGTGCAAGGTGCGCGGTGCATTGGTACGCGGTGCAAGGTGCACGGTGCAAGGTGCAAGGTGCACGGTGCAAGGTGCAAGGTGCAAGGTGCAAGGTGCACGGTGCACGGTGCAAGGTGCGCGGTGCATGGTACGCGGTGCAAGGTGCACGGTGCAAGGTGCACGGTGCAAGGTGCAAGGTGCAAGGTGCAAGGTGCACGGTGCAAGGTGCACGGTGCAAGGTGCAAGGTGCACGGTGCAAGGTGCGGTGCAAGGTGCACGGTGGTGCAGGTGCGGTGCAAGGTGCAAGGTGCAAGGTGCACGGTGCAAGGTGCAAGGTGCAAGGTGCAAGGTGCAAGGTGCACGGTGCAAGGTGCAAGGTGCACGGTGCAAGGTGCAAGGTGCAAGGTGCGCGGTGCAAGGTGCAAGGTGCGGTGCAAGGTGCAAGGTGCGCGGGTGCAAGGTGCACGGTGCAAGGTGCAAGGTGCAAGGTGCACGGTGCAAGGTGCACGGTGCAAGGTGCAAGGTGCAAGGTGCACGGTGCACGGTGCAAGGTGCAAGGTGCAAGGTGCAAGGTGCAAGGTGCAAGGTGCAAGGTGCAAGGTGCACGGTGCAAGGTGCAAGGTGCACACTCACAACTGTGCAGCCAAATTTGCTCAAACTCCCATTTACAAGTTTGCACATGACACCACTGTGGGTCAGATCCCAATCAATGACCAGACACAGTACAGGAGGTGATAGTGAGCTGGGTAACATGGTCACAGTTTAAGAATAAGGAGTCGGCCATTTAGGTCCGAGATGAGGAAACAGTTTTTCACGCAGAGAGTTGTGAATCTGTGGAATTCTCTGCCACAGAAGGCACTGGATAGACAATAAGTGCAGGAGTAGGCCCTTCAAATATATTCTTCTTCCGTGTGGCGTGCACAGCCTAAAGTTGTAGGACAACTTGTTCTATTTGATCTTCCGTTTGTGCACGTCGAGTTGATTGCATTAGTCGAAACAGGGCGGACCACATGAAGGTTGCAATCTTCCACCCCTTCGAATGTATTCAAGAGAGAGTTAGATTTAGCTCTTAGAACTAACGGAATCAAGGGATATGGGGAGAAGGCAGGAACGGGGTACAGATTTTGGATGACCAGTCATGATCAAAGTGAATGACGGTGCTGGCTCGGAGGGCCGAATGGCCTACTCCTGCACCTCTTTTCTTTGTTCCTAGTGTGTAGGGAGTGGATGAGAAATTGTGTAATGTGGAAATAACGGAAAAAATTGCATGCCCCTCGAGGTAAGAGATTAAAAAAAGCTTCCCCTAACCCCCCCCCCCCCACATAAAACAAGCTAAAGAACATTAAATCATGCATTTAGCACGTACGATAAAACAACAGAGAAGGAAGGGACAGACAGACTGTTGGTGAGGCAGCCATTGCTGGTGCCACCCGGTGGAGTATGTTATGCCACTTGTCCATGTTAGCCCACTTTCTCATCCACTTCCCACACACGGGGGGCAATTTACAGAGGGCCAATTAACCCACAAACCCGCGTGTCTCTGGGATGTGGTATGAAACCGGAGCACCCGGAGGAAACCCACGCGGCCACGCGAAGGACGTGCAAACTCCACACAGACAGCACTCGAGGTCAGATCTGCCTGCTATGCCACCGTGCAGTCATACCTTTGTGGAAAGGAATGTAATCAGAATCTACAAAGCTGTTCCTTGTCTGTGAATCACACATTTTACCGATTGCGATGGAACGACTAGATTAAGATTCCAAATGTAATATGAACTGTTGGTGGCTTTTAATGGAATCTGCAGCAAAATATCTTGCACCGTTTCCCAACACCGTTTTCAGGTAGAGACAGCGGTAGAGTTGCTGCCTCACAGCGCCAGAGACCCGGGTTCGATCCCGACTACAGGTGCGTCTGTAGGGAGTTTGTACGTTCTCCCCGTGACCTCGTGGGTTTTCTCCGGGGTCTCCCGGTTTCCGCACACACTCCAACGACGTGCGAGTTGATAGGTTAATCAGCATTGGTTAAAAAAAAGGCAAATTGTCCCTAGTGTGTGTGTGGGATAGTGTTATATGTGTGCGGGGATCGCTGGTCGGCGAGGAGCAGGTGCTGAAGGGCCTGTTACCGCACTGTATCTCTAAACTAAACGAAACAAAAATAGAGACATTTGTGCTTCTGATTAACACTTCCAGGTGACAAGCAAGCAGCAAATTGAGTTGGTTTAAATGATATGAAGTATGTACCTCAGTTAAATATGTTCTTGGTCAGCTGTGTTTATACTAAATAACATGCCAGGTGGCAAGCTGATCTTTATTGCAAATTGAACCTTGTATGCAAGCAACAAAGACACACTGAAACAAAGAAAATAGGTGCAGGAGTAGGCCATTCGGCCCTTCGAGACAGCTCCGCCATTCAATATGATCATGGGTGATCACCCAAAATCAGTGCCCCGTTCCTGCTTACTCCCCATATCCCTTGATTCCATTAGCCCCAAGACCTACAGTATTATCTAACTCTCTCTTGAAAACATCAAGTGAATTGGCCTCCACCTTCTGTGGCAGAGAATTCCACAGATTCACAACTCTCTGGGTGAAAAAGTGTTTCCTCATCTCAGTCCTAAATGGCTGGGGTGGGAGATTGCAACCTTCACGTGGTCCGCCCTGTTTCGACTAATGCAATCAACTCGACGCGCACAAACGGAAGATCAAATAGAACAAGTTGTCCAACAACTTTAGGCCGTGCACGCCACACGACAGAAGAGGAAGTCCTAAATGGCCGACCCCTTGTGTGCGCGGGAGAGCCTGTGGGAATTGATGGCATTGTGGAGAGAACATTGTTGGATTCCACTGCTTTCCCTTCTGCCTTAATCTCACCCCCATCTCTATGAGCCACCCATATCACTTTTATCTCCCTCCCATGCTCACCTACCTCGATGTCCGCGACCATCCTTCCCTCCAGCTTCACCACACCACGTGCCTCCGCATCTTTGTGTAAGAAGGAACTGCAGATGCTGGAAAATCGAAGGTAGACAATCGAAGTGCTGGAGAAACTCAGCGGGTGCAGCAGCATCTATGGGACAAAAGTGCTGGAGAAACTCAGCGGGTTCAGTCTGAAGAAGGGTTTCGGCCCGAAACGTTGCCTATTTCCTTCTCTCCATAGATGCTGCTGCACCCGCTGAGTTTCTCTGGCACTTTTGTCTACCTTGGACAATTTTATCCAGTATAAACATTTTTATCAAGCCAATTAACCTATAAACCTGCACATTTTTGGAATGTGGGAGGAAACAGAAGATCTCAGAGAAAACCCACGCAGGTCACGGGGAGAACGTGCAAACTCCATACAGACAGCACCTGTAGTCGGGATCGAACCTGGGTCTCTGGCGCTGCAAGCGCTGTAAGGCAGCAACTCTACCGCTGCGCCACCATGAATCCCCTATCTGGAGACCCTCGGACTATCTTTAATTAGACTTTACTGGACTTTAACTTGCATTAAACATCATTCCTTTTATCATGTATCTGTACACTGTAAATGGCTCGATCGTAAAGATGTATTGTCTTTCCACTGACTGGAGAGCGCGCAACAAAAACTTTACACTGCACCTCGGCACACACGACAATAAACCTTACCATCGGTGTTCATCATCTGTCTTTGTGATCAAACTCTGAGAAAGCAGCAGATTTAAGGAAATAAATTCTGCTCTTCAAAAACCGGTTAAGCCTCTTGTACAAAGATGACATTGTCGTAATGGGACGAAGGTCATGCTGCTAGAGAGCTCCGCCAGCAATCATCAAAGGGCCTCGTGATGCTTGTCATGTTGATCCCTGGAGATCTGTCGAGAATGAGCTCTGTTTACCTGCACCTTGTAACCATCTTAGCCATGCCCTTGAAAGCAGATTATGCAAACGTAAGAATAACAGCGGGCTTTCTTTTGGGTTTAGTTTAGTTCAGAGACACAGCGCGGAGAATAGGCCCTTCGGCCCACCGAGTCCGCGCCGACCAGCGAATCACCCCACACACTAGCACTATCCTGCACACACTGGGGACAATTTACATTTATACCAAAGCCTATTAACCTACAAACCTGCACGTCTTTGGAGTGCGGGAGGAAGCCGGAGCTCCCGGAGAAAACCCACGCAGGTCACGGGGAGAACGTACAAACTCCGTACAGACAGCACCCGTAGTCAGGATCGAACCCCGGTCTCTGGCGCTGTGAGGCAGCAGCTCTACCGCTGTGCCAAATGGCCAACAGATTGCCCTGAATATTAAATATTTCCATATGTGTTTGTTCGAAGCAAGGCAGTTGCATCAGCAATATTATAATTCTTGAGCTAATAATATTTCTTTGTGCTAACATGCCAGCTTGGATTAGTGTCAGAAAATAAAATTGCCTCCAGGCCCCAAGTACTTGATGTTGGGAGTGTCCTCTTGTTTTAGGTGCAGTCATTTGGAAGCTACATTCAAATTGATCAGCCTTGCAGTGAGTGGTTTGCAGAGAGGTTAAGGTATGGCTGTGCGGGTGTCAGGGGTTATGGGGAGAAGTGGTGATCTTATAGAGACGTATAAAATCATGAGAGGAATAGATCGGGTAGATGCACAGAGTCTCTTACCCAGAGTAGGGGAACCGAGGACCAGAGGACATAGGTTTAAGGTGAAGGGGAAAAGATTTAATAGGAATCTGAGGGGTAACATTTTACCACAAAGGGCGGTGGGTGTATGGAACGAGCTGCCAGAGGAGGTAGTTGAGGCTGGGACTATCACGACTTTTAAGAAACATTTAGACAGGTACATGGATAGGACAGGTTTGGAGGGACATGGACTAAACACAGACATGTGGGACTAGTGTAGCTGGGACATGTTGGCTGGTGTGGGCAAGTTGGGCCGAAGGGCCTGTTTCCATGCAGTGTCACTCTATAACTCTAAGGCAGGAAAATGGGGTTGGGAGGGAGAGATAGATCTGCCATGATAGAATGGCGGAGTAGACTTGATGGGCCGAATGGCCTAATTCTGCTCCTATCACTTATGACCTAATGCAGCGAGCAGCTCTACTGCTCCTAATATTTCATCATATATTTGGTCAGCTTTTTTAATTTCACCACTAGGCCTGGGATTTCTTTATGACTTATTTTCATTGAGTCATTGAATGTTAAAGGTAGCAGTGTAACGTGATGTTTTAGTGCTTTGCTCGCTTTCAACCACGTTCAGCTGCTTTCATTTGTTTGTATGAGCCATTTTGCAAAGTGATTAACTTCTTAAACCTGAGTTTAATTGGTTCCATATTTAGTCACAGCAATAATACTTACCGGCATTGAAATCACAGTTTTTCATTTCCAGTTCAAATTGATGAATCATTAGCTGTCAAGAATTAATTCTAAATTGCTGTTCGCGTTAATAGTCTTGTTTTAATCTCAGGGTCGTTTTTAAATCCCAAATTGTTGGCACGACACAAATCTATTTTTAGAAGTATTAACTACAGAGTTATGACTGCAACACATGCCAATGCGTAAAACATAAATACATTTGCATAGCGACCATTGACATTAGCTCCCTGATCTCCGATCTCCCAGTGAGGAGTGTGATTCACGTCTTTTCAACAAGGTACACTATTCACAAATGTTTAGTTTAGTTTAGAGATACAGAGCGGAAACAGGCCCCTCGGCCCGCTGAGTCCGCACCGACCGGCGAATCCCCCCCTGCAGAAACACTGTCCTACAAACTTAAGGGCCTGTCCCACTTACGCGGTATTTTCGGCGACTTGCCGGCACGCGTCACGGTCGCAGCAGGTCGCCGAAAACTTTCAAAAATGTTGAAAATCCAGCGGCGACCAGAAAAAGGTACGACTCTTGGCGCCACTACGCGGGGTGACGCCTGTATGGTCGTGAGTAGTCGCCCAAAGAGTCGTACCTTTTTCTGGTCGCCGCTGGATTTTCAACATGTTGAACGTTTTCGGCCACCTGCTGCGACTATGACGGGTGCCGGCAAGTCGCCGAAAAAAATCACGTAAGTGGGACAGGCCCTTGACTATCTATCTTTGGTGGGACCCTCGGGCTATCCTTGATCGGAGTTTGATGGCTTTACCTTGCACTAAACGTTATTCCCTTATCAGTACAAACGGCTCGCTTGTAATCATGTATTGTCTTTCCGATGGCTGGATAGCACGCAACTAAAGCATTCACTGTATCTCGCTACACGGGACAATAAACTGAACTATAACTGTAGGGACAATTTACAATGATGCCCAAAGCCAATCAACCTACAAACTTGCAGGGCTTTGGGAGGTAACTGGTTCTCCCGGAGAAAACCCACGCGGTCACAGGGAGAACGTATAAACTCCGTACAGACAGCACCCGTAGTCGGGATCGAACCTGGGCCTCTGGTGCTGTGAGGCAGCAACTCTACTGCTGCGCCACCGTGCCACCCTGCTCTGATACCAATCCTTTGTATTCCTTGCTTGAACACAGTTTGCATGGAAAGATTTAGATATATTTTAATCGAATGAGTCTCCATTTTATAAATTGGGAGTCCTCATTGAAACTCATGTCCTCATGTCACCTGTTCCTTTATCCTCCAGGGATGTTGCTTAACCCACTGAATTACTCCAGCACATTGTGTCTATGGTCAGTGTAAACCAGGATCTGCAGTTCCTTCCCACGGATACTGTTCCTCTGAGTTCCTCCAGCACTGTGTTTATTGCTGGAGAGAAGGAATGGGTGACGTTTTGGCTCTCTCTCTCTCTCTCTCTCTCTATCTCTCCCTGTCTCTCCCCCTCTTCCCCTCTCCCCTCTCCCCCTCTCCCCTCTCCCCTCTCTCCCCTCTCCCCTCTCCCTCTCTCTCTCTCTCTCTCTCTCTCTCTCTCTCTCTCTCTCTCTCTCTCTCTCTCTCTCCCCTCTCACTCTCTCTCCCTCTCTCTCTCTCCCTCTCTCTCTCTCCCTCTCTCTCTCTCCTCTCTCTCTCTCCTCTCTCTCTCCTCCCTCTCTCTCCATCTCTCTCAGATGGGACTAATGAGGCTGGGACATGTGGGCAAGTTGGGCCGAAGGGCCTGTTTCCACACTGTATCACTCTATGACTCTACGAGATGCTGCCTGACCCATGGGAGCATGCCCAGCACAGACAATGTGGGCCGAAGAGCCTGTCCTTGTGCTGTGGGTACACAAAAAGCTGGAGAAACTCAGCGGGTGCAGCAGCATCTAAGGAGCGAAGGAGATAGGCGACGTTTCGGGTCGAGACCCTTCTTCAGACTTTGTGCTGTACTGGTCTATGTTCTTTGTTCTGCTGCTTGCGGACACTTGCTGTGGCAAATCATTTCCAGCAGGTGGCAGTCAGATACAAGGCAATGAAACAGCATCTCCCCAGCCTCTGGGTCCCACAGTGAGTGAGATCGACACAAAAAGCTGGAGTAACTCAGCGGGACAGGCAGCATCTCTGGAGAGAAGGAATGGGTGACGTATCAGGTCGAGACCCTTGCGTTAGACCCTGAAGAAGGGTCTCGACCCATTCCTTTTCTCCAGAGATGCTGCCTGTCCCGCTGAGTTACTCCAGCATTTTGTGCCTACCTTCGGTTTAAAGCAGCATCTGCAGTTCCTTCCTACACAGTGAGTGAGGCAACGGTCTCCATCAGAGACCCCACTCATAGCTGGTGAACCTCACGCCAAATTTGGAAGCAGTGGTACTGATTGTGGGAAATCAGCCATGATCACAGTGAATGGTGGTGCTGGCTCGAAGGGCCGAAAGGCCGAATGTCCTAGTCCTGCACCTATTGTCTATTGTCAAAGCAGAAAGCAAGAAATAAACCACAGCTGTTAGTCCTGGGTTTCTTCCTTTGTGGGTCTATGATCCACAATAGGTCTTCAAGCTGAAGGACCCATGATGGCAAAATGTGGAAACAAGGAACTGCAAGTGTTGGATTACAGAACAAGACACAAAGTGCTGGAGTAACTCAGCGGGTCAGGCAGCATCACTGGAGAAAAAGGATTAGGTGACGTTTCGGGATTAGAGGTCTGAAGTCTGAAGAAGGGTCTCGACCCGAAACGTCACCTATTCCTTTTTCTCCAGAGATGCTGCCTGACCCGCTGAGTTACTCCAGCACTTTGAGTCTATCTTTGTTATAAACCAGCATCTGCAGTTCTTTGCTTCCACATAGATACTGGAAGAGCTAGGGTGGGAAAATATGAAAACAGGGAACTGCAGGTGCTGGTTTACAGAACAAGACACAAAGTGCTGGAGCAACTCGGTGATGTCAGGCAGCATCTATGGAGAACATGGACAGGTGATGTTTCGGGTCGGGAAGTTACTTCATACTGATTGTAGGGGAGAGGGTGAAAGCTGGAGGAGAGGAGGGGCAGAACGAAGCTTGCCGAGTGATAGGTGGATACAGGTAGACAGAAATGCTGGAGAAACTCAGCAGGACAGGCAGCATCTATGGAGTGAAGGAATAGGCGACGTTTCGGGTCGAGACCCTTCTTCAGATGGATACAGGCAAGTGGGGTTCTTGATAGGCAGATGCACAAAACCAGAGATGGGAAAAAAATGTGTGAAATAGGAAGGAATGTGGTGGGGGGGGGGGGGGATAGATTAATTTCTCTAGTCAGAGGGTGGTGAATCTGTGGAATTTATTGACACAGAAGGCGGTGGGGGCCAAGTCAATTAATATTTTTAAGGTGGGGATTGCCAGATTGTTGATCAGTACGGGTGTCAGGGGTTATGGGGAGAAGGCAGGAGAACGGGGTTGAGAGGGAGAGACAGATCAGCAGGGAAAGGTGGGATTTACCCCGAGTTCCTTCAATTGCCGGCACGGACACGGTGGGCCAAAGGGCCTGATTTCATGCTATATTTTTAGATTAGTCAACGAACGACGAGTTCTGACCTGAAACGTCATTTGTCTACTCCCTCCACAAATGCTGCCTGACCCGCTGCGTTCCTTTTGTGTTCTGCACAAGATACCAATGCCTGCAGTTTCTTGTGTCTCCAGCGTAGATACAGCCCCTTCGGCCCACTGAGCCCGTGCCGACCATTGATCACCCCGTACACTAACACTACCTTACACACTGGGGACAGTTTACAGAAGCCAATTAACCCACAAACCTGCACGTCTTTGGAGTGTGGGAGGAAACCAGAGCACCTGGAGAAAACCCACGCAGGTCATAGAGTCATAGAATTATACAGTGTGGAAACAAGCCCTTTGGCCCAACTTGACCACGCCGGCCAACATGTCCCATCTACATGTTTGGTCCATATCCCTCCAAACCCGTCCTATCCATGTACCTGTCTAACTGTTTCTTAAATGTTGGGATAGTCCCAGCCTCAACTACCTCCTCCAGCAGCTCAGTCCATACACCATCCACCACAGGGAGAACGTACAAACTCCGTACAGACAGCAGCCGTAGTCAGGATTGAACCTGGGTCTCTGGCGCTGTGAGGCAGCAACTCTACCACTGCGCCACCGAGCCATCTTTGTTCCGGAAGAGATTTTTTTTTAAGGGACTCGGGGTAAAATCCCACCTGTCCCTGCTGGACAATTAAAGAGCCGTCAGTCTTGCTTTAATTCCAAGTATAATAATGGAGTCAATTATCAGAAGTAATGGTCAGGCCAGGGCAAATCTCATTACTAATCAGCAGGCACGATATTCGCTGAGTGAAAGGGCAATCTATAAAATAGATCGAACAGGCAGACAATGCAAGTGATTAGCATTGATTCATTAAAACGTAAATCAGATAGATTTATTTCAGAAAATATCCCTTTAAATACGGTAATTTGAGACATGGATAGAAATTTGTCTTCACTACTCGAATTGATACATATGCAACGAGCAGTAAACGCAAACAGCCACAGATGTACTGAATAGGGTGATAGGAAATAATTCATAATTCTCTTGCACAAAACATTATCCCCTCATCATGTATCTGTACACCGTGGACGGTTCGATTGTAATCATGTATTGTCTTTCCGCTGACTGGATAGCACGCAACATAAAGCTTTTCACTGTACCTCGGTACACGGGACAATAAACTAAACTGAACTTATTGGAGAGATGTTGTCAAGCTGGTGAGGGCTCAGAGAAGATTTGCGAGGATGTTGCCAGGACTCGAGGGCCTGGGCTACAGGGAGAGGTTGAGCGGGCTGGGGCTCTACTCCTTGGAGCGCAGGAGGGTGAGGGGGTGATCTTATAGAGGTGTACAAAACCATGAGAAGAACAGATCGGGTAGACGCACAGAGTCTCTTGCCCAGAGAAAAGGAATAGGTGACGTTTCGGGTCGGGACGCTTCTTCGGACTGACAATCAGGGGAAATGGAAACGAGAGATATAGACGATGGTGCGGAGAGATATAGAACAAATGAATGAAAGATATGCAAAAATGTAGCGATGATAAAGGAAACAGGCCAATGGTAGCTGTGGGCTAGGTGAAAATGCGTTACAGACAATGAGACTCAACACGATGACTTTGAAGCCAGTAAAACGACATTGATGGGGGCGAGACGGAGAGAGAGGGGATGTAAGGGTTATTTGAAGTTAGAGAAATCAATATTCATACCGCTGGGGTGTAAGCTGCCCATAATGACATGGGCTGTGATATTAAGCATTCAGTGCAGAGATAAAGTGGGTCTGATGGTTCGGTAATCATGATATTTCAAGCTCTGGGTCAATTACTATTACATGAATCGTCCCAAATTGATTCCATCTGAAAATGACATGGTGGTGCTTTACTCTGCTCAGTCAGTCTGAAAAAGCTGCTCTGTGAATTGGTGCTAAAGTTAGCAACCAATTAAGATTCCAGCTCTGTTGCAAAAATCCCTCAAGGTGTCTTGTTTGAAACATGCACAGATAATTATACCTTCTGCTATTCTCAAACTTGCACACCATCCATCTTTTTCAACATAATCACTGACGCTGGTGATTTCATTCCCGAATTCGATAAATATCCAAAACAAAGAGACAAATGGTACAAGCCTCCTGTTTTTAACCCTGTTGGAGGGAGAGGTGTATCCTGTTTCCACTTCAGTTTAGTTTAGTTTAGAGAGATACAGCACGGAAACAGGCCCTTCGGCCCACTGGGTCCGCGCCGACCAGCGACCCACGCACATTAACACTATCCTACACACACTAGGGACAATTTTGTTTTTGACATTTATACCAAGCCACTTAACCTACAAACCTGCACGTCTTTGGAGTGTGGGAGGAAACCGAAGATCTCGGAGAAAGCCCACGCAGGTCACGGGGAGAACGTGCAAACTCCGTACAGACAGCGCTCGTAGTCAGGATCGAACCCGGGTCTCTGGCGCAGCATTCGCTGTAAGGCAGCAACTCTACCGCCGCGCCACCGTGCCCGCCCGTACTTTTAGTCTATTATCACGTGTACCGAGGTACAGTGTAAAGCTTCTGTTGCGCGCTGGCCAGTCAGCGGAAAGACAATACATGGTTACAATCGAGCCATCCACAGTGTACAGATACATGATAAGGGAATAACGTTCAGTGCAAGGTAAGGCCAGCAAAGTCCGATCAAGGATAGTCCAAGGGTCTCCAGCGAAGTAGATAGTAGTTAAGACAGACACAAAAATGCTGGAGTAATTCAGCGGGACAGAAGGAATGGGTGATGTTTCGGGTCTACACCCTTCTTCAGTCTGGGAGTCAGGGGAGAGTTGGAGATGGAACTGGGGACAAATAAATGAAACATATGCAAAAAGCAACGATTAAAAGTAAGAATAACAAATTGTATTTGCAAAACATAACAAGATAGCAGATGTCCCAACAGACCAATAATTATATGTCCCCGGTTAAAATATAATGGGTAGGAAGGAACAGCAGATGCTGGCTTATACTGAAGATAGACACAAAATGCTGGAGTAACACAACGGGTCAGGCAGCATCTCTGGAGAGAAGGAATTGGTGACGCTTCGGGTCGAGACCCTTCTTCAGACTGAGAGTCAGGGGAGAGGGCTCTGATTTGTTCTGTATCTTTTCATACCTCTAGTATCCCTCTCCTCTGACAGTCATTTTCTCTGAGGATCAGCACCTCGCTTGGGCAGCTTTCAACCCAGTGGTATGATTCATGATTTCTCTCATTTCAAGTAACCCTTGCATCCCCCCTCCCTCCGTCCTTCCCCCACTCTAATTGTCCTGCTAGTTCCACTCTACGCATCCATACATCCCTTAATTGTCTCCTCTTCCACAGCCAACAATGGACCATTGTGGGCTCCACCTTTCCTGGGTGATCGGCGCCGTCTGTGATTTGTGGTGAACCTTTTTTCATATCGCTTGTTTCCCTCTCCCCCGACTCTCAGTCTGCAGAAGGGTCCCGGACCCGAAACGTCACCCATCCCAGCGATGCTGCCTGACCCGCTGAGTTGCTCCAGCACTTTGTGTCTATCTTCGGTGTAAACCAGCGCCTGCAGTTGCTTCCTAATGCGTCCTTCACGATGGAGATATTGATCGGTCTCCCTCTGCAGGGACTGGACGCTACGGTTTGGCCAGCGTTGGTTAACGTGCGTGACACATATCCGTTTCATGAAATTTTAATTTCTTCTGGCACAGAGGTCTCTCGTTTATTTATTTTCTCCGGTGTCAATCCTCACATCTTGGGATACGGAATGATTGTGTGTGGCAAGGCGTTTGAGTAAATGCCTGCCGGTGATTAGCCCGTGTTTGACTGAAAGCTGATGAGCCACAGGGGCGAGTGTACATTTTCATCCACAGTGTTGACAATCTCCAGATAGACTATGGCGGCTGGCAGTTGCGACTTGCACCATCAGTGCAGTGTTTGATAAGAACATCAGAGCTGACAGGCGCAAACACTGCAATCTCCAGGGCTTGATTGATCGATGATAAGGGAATGCAAGATAGACACAAAAAGCTGGAGTAACTCAGCGGGACAGGCAGCATCTCTGGAGAGAAGGAATGGGTGACGCTTTGGGTCAGACCCTTCTTCAGACCCGTCTTGACCCAAAACGTCACCCATCCCTTCTCTCCATCGATGCTGCCTGTCCCGCTGAGTTACTCCAGCATTTTATGTCTATCTTCACTTCTTCTATCCGTCCTTTTGTGTTCACCAGTGTCTTGATTCAACATCATCAAGGACCATTTTCACCCCAACCGTTCCCTCTTCACCCATCTGTTGTTGAGCTTTCACTCACGTACCACCAGATTCACGAAGAGTGATACAGCATGGAAACAGGCCCTTCAGCCCAACGTGCCCATACCGACCATCATGTCCCAGCTACACTAGTCCCACCTGCCTGCGTTTGGCCCATATCCCTCTAAACCCGTCCTATCCATGTACCTGTCTAAATGTTTCTTAAACATTGCAAAAGTCCCTCCCTCAACCACCGTTGAGGCAGTTCGTTCCATGCACCCACCACCCTTTGAGTTACTCCAGCTTTTTGTGTCTATCTTCGGTTTAAACCAGTGTCTGCAGTTCCTTCCCACACATAGAATAGTGCAGAACAGGAACAGGCCCTTCGGCCCACACTGTGGATCAGTACGGGTGTCAGAGGTTATGGGGAGAGGGCAGGAGAATGGGGTTAGGAGGGAGAGATAGATCAGCCGTGATTGAATGGTGGAGTAGACTTGATGGGCCGAACGGCCTAATTCTGCTCCTGCATGACATCTGGTGGCGGTGTTGATGGCTGCCTCCGCCTACAGTCTGTTTGTATTTTTATCTTTCTTATTTTTAGTTTGTTTAAGGTATGTTTTTTTTTAGTATTTTATGTGGGGGAGGGGGGTAGGGTAATGGGGAAACCGTCCTTCAGTCACATCCTGGCGAGGATGCGACTATTATCCGAGTTGCGCCCTCGCCCCCCTCCTCACGGCCTACCAACTGGATTGGCTCGGCCTTTCCTGCTGGGACCGGACCAGAGCTTCAGCAGCGGCGGCTCAGCGCTGGGTTCATCGCGGAGCAGGCGATGCCTCACCTGGGATCGCCGTTTGGTGCTTCGGAGTGTTGGGCCTGCTGCATCGACATCGCGGAGCTGTGGTTTGTGGAGCTCCCACCGCGGGCGGCGCTGACCAACATCGCAGAGTCCTGGGACCCTTTGCCGGGGGTCGCCAACGTTGATTCTCCGCCCAGCTCGGCCTGTGGACTTCGGGAGCCGCGGACTCCGGTGGGAGGTGGCCCGATTCAGAGGTCCAGGCCGCTGAGGATGTTCTTCCGTTTGACGCCAGGGTTCCATCGTTCCCAGCGAGAGGGCCTGAACATCGGGACGCCCGTAGTGGCGACTGCGGGGGGCTCGGGAGGCCACGACCACTGGTAAACATTGAGGAACATCAGCGAGGAGGTTGACTGGACTTTGGTTCCTTCCCTCTCAGTGGGGAACTTTGGTGCTGCTGTGGGGATGTTTGCGTTGTGGACTACTGTGTTCTGTATTTTTTTAATTTTTTTTATTCGTATGACTGTCCGGGAAATAGCATTTTGTTGTCCCTTACTTGAAGACAATGACAATAAATTGAATCAAATGAAAAAATCAGATCAAATCACTTATTAACTTCTGCTACCTGACCTACTGAGTTTGTATCTACTTTAATAAACTAGCAAACACTGTTGCTCGTGTTTACATGGCAGCATGTCCAGTGGGCAAGAGAGATGATGGATGTAGACCGACCAGATCGAAAATAACAAATTGTAGTGGCACAATAGACAATAGACCACAGACAATAGGTGCAGGAGGAGGCCATTCGGCCCTTTGAGCCAGCACCGCCATTCAATGTGATCATGGCTGATCATCCCCAATCAGTACCCCGTTCCTGCCTTCTCCCCATATCCCCTGACTCCGCTATCTTTAAGAGCCCTATCTAGCTCTCTCTTAAAAGTATCTAGAGAACCTGCCTCCACCGCCCTCTGAGGCAGAGAATTCCACAGACTCGCCACTCTCTGTGTGAAAAAGTGTTTCCTCGTCTCCGTTCTAAATGGCTTACCCCTTATTCTTAAAACTAGTGGTGGGGCTGGGTATTCAGAACCCTCGTCATTGGTTTTATTCGCGGGCTTTTGAGAGTAATTAGTAGTCAGCGCTCCTCGCATCGACAGGAGCTGTAATCGTTAGTTCTAGACTAGGTAGACGGTGTTTCCAGCATTTGTTTGTGTAAATAAAGAATATTTCACTCAACCTGCCTGGTCTCACTACAAAACAGAGATTTTAAACATTTAACGTTCGTCTCTGGAAAGATCTCCATTAGTTGATGGAATTTTAAAAGAACGTGCAGATGTATCATTGATTTAAACCAATCCATGACTTAAGGTGTACGAGGTTGCGTTGCACAATCAATTTCTCTCGCTATTCATTGATCCAGAGCGAGCCTCTTCTCCCTGAAGCAAACTCAATGATCGCTATTCTCTAGATTCCACCTTGAGCTCTCTCTGCTTTGATGTGAGTGACTGTGTTCTCCGTGTGTTGGAGAGAGAGGCATAATTGATGTAGTGTCCTCTCCTCCTATCTTACAGCCAAAGCTCCTTTCAATAGTCTGCAGCAGCTCCAAACTGATCAAAACACAACGCAGGCTTCAGGTACTTGAAAGGCCGTTTCACACAATTATCTATTTGCCGAGCCCGGTTCTCGAGACATCTATCTAAATGTTGACAGAAGTCACTGATGTTCCTGGCAAAAATCTCAGGGGGCTCCTGTTACTGTCTTTAAAGTACAGGAATTGAGGTGTCAGAAGATATAAACAAGTGCCTTTAACGTAACCGCATTGTGGATTTTGCAAGCTTGAAAATATATTTACGTGATTTTGAACAGAAATATAAGTTGCCGGGCCCAGTAGTGAACGAAAACCCAACTTGTGTAGGAAAGAACTGCAGATGCTGGTTTAAATCAAAGATAGACACAGCATGCTGGAGTAACTCAGCGGGACAGGCAGCATCTCTGGAGAGAAGGAATGGGTCTGATGAAGGGTCTCGACCAGAAACGTCACCCATTCCTGCTCTCCAGAGATGCTGCCTGTCCCGCTGAGTTATTCCAGCTTTTTGTGGCTTTCTAAAACCTAGCTTGGTTGCTTTTCACAAAAGCCAAGGATTGGGCCCAGACCAGATCAACAATAGACTGTGGCAATAAATGGAACTGAAACTAAACTGAACTGAGATATAACCATATAACCATATAACAATTACAGCACGGAAACAGGCCCTCTCGGCCCTTCCAGTCCGTGCCGACCATTTGTTTTCCCCTAGTCCCATCTACCTGCACTCAGACCATACCCCTCCATTCCCTTCACGTCCATATACCTATCCACTTTACTTTTAAATGTTAAAATCGATCCTGCCTCCACCACTTCTGCTGGAAGCTCATTCCACACAGCCACCACCCTCTGAGTAAAGAAGATTCCCCTCACGTTACCCCTAAACTTCTGACCCTTAATTCTCATGTCATGCCCTCTTGTTTGAATCTTCCCTACCCTCAATGGGAAAAGCTTATCCACGTCAACTCTGTCTATCCCTTTCATCATTTTAAAGACCTCAATCAAGTCCCCCCTTAACCTTCTGCGCTCCAAAGAATAAAGACCTAACTTGTTCAACCTTTCACTGTAACATAGTTGCTGGAACCCTGGCAACATTCTAGTAAATCTCCTCTGTATTCTCTCTATTTTGTTGACATCCTTCCTATAATTAGGCGACCAAAATTGTACAGCATACTCCAGAATTGGTCTCACCAATGCCTTGTACAATTTTAACATTACTTCCCTACACCTATATTCAATGCTCTGATTTATAAAGGCCAGCACACCAAAGGCTTTCTTTACCACCCTATCTACATGCGATTCCACCTTCAGGGAACTATGCACAGTTATTCCTAGATCCCTCTGTTCCACAGCATTCCTCAATTCCCTACCATTTACCATGTACGTCCTATTTTGATTTGTCCTGCCAAGATGTAGCACTTCACACTTAACAGCATTAAACTCCATCTGCCATCTTTCAGCCCACTTTTCCAAATGGCCCAAATGGAGACAGATATTAATCATAATCTGTTAAATATTTTGGTTCCATAGTTGCATCGCTTGCAACAATAGGAAAGAGAATGGTTGGATATTCAATCTTATTACCTGACAGAGTATATTAGCCAGGAATCCTGGACAGATTTGTTTTTTTACGGGCGGCACAAATACAGATACAGATACATTTATTTGTCGCGTGTGCCAATTGGCACAGTGAAATTAAATCCCCATACAGCCGTACATTAAAAATAAAGAACACAACATGGAGTAGATAGAGTATGAAGAAGGGTCTCGACCCGAAACGTCGCCTATCTCCTTCGCTCCTTAGATGCTGCTGCACCCGCTGAGTTTCTCCAGCTTTTTGTGTACCCATGGAGTAGATAGAATTCAACATAAAACATCCCCCCACAGCAGGATCAAAGTTTCCCACTGTGAGGGAAGGCACCAAAGTCAGTCTCTTCCCCTGATGTTCCCCACTGTTCCCCCGTGGTCGGGGCCTCCCCGAGCCCCCTGCAGTCGCCGCTACGGGCGGCCCGATGTTCAGGCCCACTCGGCGGGGCGATGCAAGTCCGACGTCGGGACTGGGGGACGTCCTCAGCGGCCTGGACCCCGAGTCGGCCCCCTCCTACCGGAGTCCGCAGCTCCCAAAGTCCCCAGGCCATGCCGGGCGGAGATGCAACGCAGGAGGCCCTCGGCAAAGGGCCCCAGGACTTCACGAAGTTGTTCAACGCCGCCCGCGTTGGGAGCTCTCCAAACCAGAGCTCCACAATGTTGGAGCAGCGGCCCAACGCCTGGAGCTCCAAATGGTGACCCAGGTAGGCATCGCCCGCTCCGCGGTGACTCCAGTGCCACGCCGCCGCTGTTGCAGCTCTGGTCCGGTCCCCGGTCCCCGGCAGGAAAGGCCGCTCCGATCCAGGAGGTCGGCCGCGAGGTGGGGGGCAAGGACGCGACTCGGAGAAACAGTCGCGTCCCCGCCAGGAAGCGACTGGGAGTTAGTTTCCCCCTTACCCTGCCCCCCTCCCCCACATAGAAAAGTTAAAGTTTCCCCCCAAAAACAGACTTTGAACTGACTAAAAATTTAAAAAAAGATGGAAAAACAAACGGGCTGCAGGCAGAGTAGAGTTGCTGCCTCACAGCGCCAGTGACCCGGGTTCGATCCTGACTACGGGTGCTGTCTGTAAAGAGTTTGTACCTTCTCCCCGTGACCTGCGTGGGTTTTCTCCGGGTGCTCCGGTTTTCTCCCACACTCCAAAGACGTGCAGGTTTTGTGGGCTAATTGGCTGCGGTAAAAATTGTAAATTGTAAATTGTCCCTAGTGTGTGTTGGATAGTGTTAGTGTACGGGGTGATCGCAGGTCAGCGCGGGCTCGGTGGGCGAAGGGCCTGTTTCCGCGCTGTATCTCTGAATTCTAATTATGCAATAATGGTAAATTTCTATCTGGCTCAGAGAAAGATTTGGAATATTAATTGAAGACTTTTCAGCAGGAATTCCATCAGCTCTCTTGTCCACATTCAGGGTAAACATGGACATGGTAGACATTCAGAACCTTATTCCCAAAGTGGAAATGTCATGGTTAGTTGCTTTAGTTTATTGTCACATGTATCGAGGTACAGTGAAAAGCTTTTTGTTGCGGGCTATCCAGTCAGCAGAAAGACAAATACATGATTACCATCGAGCCGTCCACAGTGTACAGATACAGGATAAAGGGAATAACGTTTGGTGCAAGGTTAAAGCCGGAGAAAACCCACGCAGGTCACGGGGAGAACGTACAAACTCCGTAAAGACAGCAACCGTAGTTTGGGATTGGACCCGGGTCCCTGCCGCTGTGCCACCTTGCCGCCCGGCATTGTAAGAGTTGCAGTTCCAACGTTACCCCATTATTCTTCGAACATGCAACAGAGGAAGAGGGACCTTGAACTGAATCTGCTCCTCATGCTTCGAGAAGATTAATTGCCTGTCGCATATTGCAGCACAGCATTTAATACTTATCATTAATGTATCAGTGGGATAGATACTGACAGCACGAAACAGGTCTAAATCTGAATACAATTATCACACGGTTACTGCAGTTATTACCTGATGGATTCTTCAGAACGCGATCACATCATTACTGAACCTGAGCAGTTTAGACGTCGTTGAGCTTCACCCATACAATGTGGGTCACCATGTGACAGGGTGACATTTCTCACGTCATCTGTTCAAAGCTGAACACTACCCATAAACTATGGGCTCAGCAAAGAACTGCAGATGCTGGTTTATACTGAAGATAGTCAAAAAATGCTGGAGTAACTCAGCGGGTCAGGCAGCATCTCTGGAGAGAAGGAATAGGTGATGTTTCAGGTCGGCACCCGTCTTCAGTTTCAGTCTGGAGAAGGGTCCCGACCCTAAACGTCACCTATCCGTGTTCTCCACAGATGCTGCCTGACCCGCTGAGTTACTCCAGCACTCTGTGAAACGTCACCTATCCATGTTCTCCACAGATGCTGCCTGACCCGCTGAGTTACTCCAGCACTCTGTGAAACGTCACCTATCCGTGTTCTCCACAGATGCTGCCTGACCCGCTGAGTTACTCCGTGTCCGTAAGCTCGGGTACTGCCCGATTCCACCCCATTGTGAACATTGGACTTTGTCTCTGGAACTGATGCACTAAATGCTGAGAACTGTATTCTGCACTCTGTATCATCCCCTTTGCTCTACCAATTGTAGTTCAGTTTAGAGATACAACGTGGAAACAGGCCGTCCGGCCCAAGGATGTCCGCGCTGACCAGCGATCACCCCGTACACTAGCACTATCCTACACACTAGGGGCAGGTTACAGAAGCTAATTAACCTACAAACCTGTACGTCTTTGGAGTGTGGGAGGAAACCGAAGGTCTCGGAGAAAACCCACGCAGGTTACGGGGAGAGCGTGCAAACTCCGTACAGACAGCACTTGTAGACGGAATCGAACCCTCGACTCTACCGCTGTGCCACCGCGCCAGCTGGAACACGAGGATTGATTTGAATGTATTTATGTACGGTATTACTGTATTAATCTGTTTGGTTAGCACGCAAAACAGCTTTTGTACATGTGACAATAATAAATCTAAACCTAACCTTCTTCAAATTAATCATAAATAAATCTGATTCAATGAATCGAAAATCATGGACCAAACTATATCAAGATAAATGCAATTTGCTGGAGTAACTCAGCGGGACAGGCAGTGTCTCTGGAGAGAAGGAACGGGTGACGTTTCGGGTCGAGACCCTTCTTCTGACCCGAAACGTCACCCATTCCTTCTCTCCAGATATGCTGCCTGTCCCACTGAGTTACAATAGACAATAGGTGCAGGAGTAGGCCATTCGGCCCTTCGAGCCAGCACCGCCATTCAATGTGATCACGGCTGATCATCCCCAATCAGTATCCCCGTTCCTGCCTTCTCCCCATATCCCCTGACTCCGCTATCTTTAAGAGCCATATCTGGCTCTCTCTTGAAAGCATCCAGAGAACCTGCCTCCACCGCCCTCTGAGGCTGAGAATTCCACAGACTCACCACTCTCTCTGAGAAAAAAGTGTTTCCTCATCTCCGTTCTAAATGGCTTACCCCTTATTCTTAAACTGTGGCCCCTGGTTCTGGGCTCCCCCAACATCGGGAACATGTTTCCTGGCTCTAGCGTGTCCAAATCCTTAATAATCTTATATGTTTCAATGATATGCTCTCATCCTTCTAAATTCCAGACTATACAAGTCCAGACTCTCCATTCTCTCAGCATATGACAGTCCCGCCATCCAGGGAATTAACCTAGTAAACCTATGCTGTACTCCCTCAATAGCAAGAATGTCCTTCCTCAAATTAGGGGACCAAATACTCCAGGTGTGGTCTCCAGCATCTGCAGCTCCCTCCTACACAAGCTATAGCAAGATCCTGGTGTAAGGTGGTGCATGTTTTATTTTGGCAAATGAAGATATTTCAACTGTTAATTGAAGCATAAAATAAAACATGTCGCATCATATATCTTTACCGTTGTCAGACGTGGAACAATATACAAGCTGGGAGTGTGTGTTAGCAACGCTGTACGTGTGAACATGTGTCAGCATGTAACCAGAGAGACAAAATACCTGGCATCCCATCAGCTTTATCAGTCAAAATTCAGAGAAAGCGATTCAGCACTGTTTAAAAAGCATGAGTTTCATGATGAGTGGATGGAATTGTGGGAGGCACGGTAGAGTTGCTGCCTCACAGCGCCAGAGACACAGGTTCGATCCTGACTACGGGTGCTGTCTGTATGGAGTTTGTACGTTCTCCCCGTGACCTGCGTGGGTTTTCTCCAAGATCTTCGGTTTCCTCCCACGTGCAGATTTGTAGGTTAATTAGCACGGTATACTGCAAATGTAAAAATAAATTGTCCTTAATGCGTGCAGGATAGTGTTAGTGTGCGGGATTCACTGGTCGGCAGAGGCTCGATGGGACGAAGGGGCCTGTTTTCATGCTGTATCTCTAAACTAAACTAAACTAAACTACTTTAGCATCTTTTTTCAGCCACTTTTCCCATCCCGGTCATTCCTTCTTCTCCCCGCTCCCGTCCGGCAGAAGGTACAGAAGCTTGAAAGCGCGCACCACCAGACTCGGGAACAGCTTCTTCCCCTCTGTTATCAGGCTTCTGAACGGTCCTTCCATAAGCTAGGGAACTGTCCGGTTCCCCTCTACCCCATTGCGGACATTGGACTTTGTCTCTGGAACTGATGCGCTACAATGCTGAGAACTATATTCTGCGCCCTGTATCTTCCCCTTTGCTCCACCTGTTGGACTGGAGTTTGGCTTGTTTGTGTCTATGTATTGGTATATCTGATTTGTTTGGACAGCGTGCAGAACAAAGCTTTGCACTGTACCTCAGTACACGTGACAATAATGCAGAGCTAATAGGACTTGATGTTTCAATCCCTGTAGTAAGTCGGCACTCTTGCTACTTGCAGTGGGATTGGAGCGGTGAAAGGTAGGGTAGGTGCATCATCGGGGTCACCAGTTGGGCACCATCCTTCTTTGACGTTTCATTGATAAGCCCACCAACGGCTTATGTCCTTGCATGTTCGCCACTTTACAATGTGCCTGGTTGCGTCATGGACTGTTGCCTGAAACTTCTGCCACATCCCGTAGGGTGCTGATGCTCTGCGGACTGTGGAATTCTTCCTGCCGCTGAGTTTCATCCGACTGATTTGACCTTCCTCTTGGCAGAATCTGGTCAATGCGGGACCCTGGGTTGGGGATCTTCAAGCATTTTTTCCGTCCCTGATGAATTTTGAGACCACGAGTTGATGTTACTTTAGTCCAGCCACACCTACAGGTCTGAAGAACTGCTCGTTTTTCAAGGGTTTTGCCACTTACCTGATTCAATGTCATGAAGCTAACACTAAGCCTAAACCAAACACGTTTGCAAGATGCATTCCAAATCATTTGCTCATCTATTTTTCCCCATTTTGCAATTGTTAATTGTTCCCCTAATATGGGTCCAAAATCTCTAAAGGGCCTGTCCCACTTACGTGACTTGCCAGCACCCGTCATAGTAGCAGCAGGTCGCCGAAAACTTTCAACATGTTGAAAATCCAGAAAAAGGTACGACTCTGTGGGCGACTACTCACCACCATACAGGCGTCACGTGTCGACATGTCGCGGGGTCGTGAGTAGTCGCCCAAAGAGTCGTACCTTTTTCTGGTCGCCGCTGGATTTTGAACATGCTGAACATTTTCGGCCGCCTGCTGCGACTATGACGGGTGCCGGCAAGTCGCCGAAAAAATCGCGACAGTCATGATGAATGTGAGGAATGTCCCAAAGTCGATCGATGTTCCAAAAAGAACGGTAGATTCAGAGACTCACCCAGCAACCTCGCTGTCTCTAACCTGTTGTATTTATTTTCTTAAGATAAATTAATTGTTTGCTTGAAATTAAAAAAATATTCATCGCATTTCAATGCATGGCATAAAATGGCTTCTGAAATTCAGTTCAGTTTAGTTTAGAGATACAATGCGGAAAAAGCCCTTTGTCCCACCGAGTCTGCACCGACCTGTACACTAACACTATCCTACACACTCGGGACAATTTACTATTTTTACTGCAGCCAATTAACCTACAAATCTGTACGTATTTGTAGTGTGGGAAGAAACCTGAGCACCCGGAGAAAACCCACGCAGGTCACGGGGAGGACGTGCAAACTCCCGTACAGACAGCACCCGTAGTCAGGATCGAACCCTGGTCTCTGGCGCTGTGAGGCAGCAACTCCACCGTTGGATTTGGTGGGCCGAACGGCCTATTTCCATGCTGCACCTCTAAACTAAACTAAACTAAAAAGGATGGATGACATTTTGGGTCGGGACCCTTCTTCAGACTTAATGTAGAGGGGAGGGGAACTGGAGGTAGCCTATGTATGTGGCAGCAGTCCACATATCTTCTGCACGCCAGAATTAATTCCTTTTGACAGCCTGGTTTGCAGCCACATTGATAATTATTCTCACATCTTGGATGTGGAAATTAATTGTCACTTTTCTGCACATTCAAGAGCCGGAGAAAGCGGCAGAAATAGACAGCGTCGTTTAGATTAATGAGAGATTAATTGGGATACTCTTTAAAATGCAAGTTAGATCCAATGGCTTATGTGTAGGAAGGAACTGCAGATGCTGGTTTACACAGAAAATAGATACAAAATGCGGGAGTAATGCTGGAAAGGGTGGTGGAGGCCGGTTCTCAGGATACTTTCAAGAGAGAGCTGTTGGGGGAGTCCAGAACCAGGGGCTACAGTCTAAGAATAAGGGGTAAGCCATTTAGAACGGAGATGAGGAAACACTTTTTCTCACAGAGAGTTGTGAGTTTGTGGAATTCTCTTTCTCAGAGTGCGGTGGAGGCAGGTTCTCTGGATGCTTTCAAGAGAGAGTTAGATAGGGCTGTTAAAAATAGCGGAGTCAGGGGATATGGGGAGAAGGCAGGGACGGGGTACTGATTGGGGATGATCAGCCATGATCACATTGAATGGCGGTGCTGGCTCGAAGGGCCGAATGGCCTACTCCTGCACCTATTGTCGATTGTCTATTGTAACACAGCGGGACAGGCAACATCTGTGGAGAAAAGGTAAGGGTGATGATTCGGGTCGAGACCCTTCCTCAGACTGATGTCAGGGGAGAGGGAGACACAGCGATCTGGAACGGTAAGATGTGGAAACGGTAAGGTGGCAACAAAGCAAACAGAGATAAAATGTAATCGGGGGGCAGTCTGACTGGTCGGAGAACTGGGAACGGGAGGAATGGACAGAGAGGCGGTCACGGTGGCGCAGCGGTAGAGTTGCTGCCTTACAGCGGATGCAGCGCCGGAGACCCGGGTTCGATCGCGACTACGGACGCTGTCTGTACGGAGTTTGTACGTTCTCCGCGTGACCTGCGTGCGTTTTCTCCGAGATCTTCAGATTCCTCCCACATTCCATAGACGTACAGGTTTGTAGGTTAATTGGCTTAGTAAATGTAAAAAAATGTTTTTTTAAGTGTGCAGTATAAAATTGTCCAAATTCCAGTATAGTCCCTGATGGACTCTTTGGAAGGTACAAGGGTTACTCGAAGTTAGAGAAGTCAATGTTCATACCGCTGGGGTGTAAGCTGCCCAAGCGAAATATGGGGTGCTGCTCCTCCAATTTGTGCTGGGCCTCACTCTGACAGTGGAGGAGGCCCAGGACAGAAAGGTCAGTGTGGGAATGGGAGGGGGAGTTGAACTGTTTGGCAGCCGGGGGATCAGGTAGGTTAAGGCGGACTGAGCGGAGGTGTTCAGAGAATCGATAGCCTGGATCCCGCCGATATATAGGAGTCCACTCCTGGAACAGCGGATATACATCTAGTAGATGAGGTTGGAGGAGGTGCAAGTGAACCTCTGCCTCACGTTCTAGAAAACTTCCCATAAAGATCATATTTTTGAAATTGCCAGTACTTCCTTTTGAGTTGCATCCCATTTAAACATCGTCTTTTGCTGATAAATCCTTTCCTGTTCTGCTTTGCCGTTTAATTTCTGTAATATGATGCCACGTTTTACTCCAGTAAAAATCAATACAAACTCAGTCAAAGCGACTTACAAAGGTCACTTTACATGGAAATCATTGACTCAAGTTATAAAGATAATGGGGGAACTGCATAAAAATGGATTAGTGTGTTGGTTATTTCTAAATGTATTATTTTTCACTTTCTACTTCATGTTCCCCTTCATTGGATTGTGTATTATGACTGAGTGTGCCAATAAAAACGAATATAACCTAATATATATTTATTTTAATGACTATTATTCACAATTGAAATTAATGAGCAGCATTCAAGGCTTATTGTTAAACGGTTTTAAACAAATTGCCTGGGTGAATGCAATATAATATTTGAAATCACTTTGGTGGTGAATTTTGACATGTCTTGTAACATTGAGCATGTGGTTCGCGTGGAACATTCAACGTAGACCAGTACAGCACAGAAACAGGCCCTTCGGCCCACAATGTCTGTGCTGGACATGGTGCCAAGACCATCTCTTATCTGCCTGCGCGTAATCCATATCCCACCATTCCCCAAAAAACCACGAGAGGAATAGATTGGGTGGACGCACAGAGTCAATAGACAATAGACAATAGGTGCAGGAGTAGGCCATTCGGCTCTTCGAGCCTGCACCGCCTTTCAATGTGATCATGGCTGATAATTCCCAATCAGTACCCCGTTCCTGCCTTCTCCCCATATCCCCTGACTCCTGATATCCCAGAGTCACACAGAGTAGGTGAATCGAGGACCAAAGGACATAGGTTTAAGGGGAAGGGGGAAAGATTTCATAGGAATCTGAGGGGTAACTTTGAAGCTGGGACTATCCCAACGTTGAAGAAACAGTTGGACAGGTACATGGATAGAAGATAGACACAAAATGCTGGAGTTACTCAGCGGGACAGGAAGGCAGACAGAGGAAACCGTAGAAAACCCACGCGGGTCACGGGGAAAACGTGCAAACTCTGTATCAACAGCACCTGTGGTCAGGATCGAACCCGAGTCTCTGGCGCTGTGAGGCAGCAACTCTACCGCTGCACCAGTTGTTCCTCCAGCATTTTGTGTTTATCTTTGGATTTAACCAGCATCTGCAGTTTCTTCCTACACAGGTACATGGATAGGACAGGTTTGGAGGGATGTGAGGCCAAACGCGGGCAGGTGGGACTAGTGTAGCTGGGACATGTTGGTCGGTGTGGGCAAGTTGGGCCGAAGGGCCTGTTTCCACACTGTATCACTCTATAACTCTTGGACAGTGTGATCCAACCAACATCCCTTACAGGTCAATACAACATTTCCACTTTTCAATTTGGAACTGAACAATGTATTAAAGAGGAAAGATAAGTAATTTGAAAATAATTGTAGAATGGAATAATAACATATGTCTCACACAGTATTTAAAGACACAGATAACAACTTTACCATCTCAAGAAGCCAAAAAGGTTTGAGGTTTTAAAAGGCTATGTAGTATTATAAGTCAAGCTGAAATATAATTGCCACACTTTGGTCTTTGTGTAACTGATACCTACAGAAAAGATAACGATGATCTTTAATTACAATTGCTTTAATTCTGAATATCCTAATTTATTTTCTGTGCTCCATTGACATTGGACAAAGTATCTGCCGCAGAAAGTCAGGTAATGTTCACAGAGTGACATCGCCCAGAGCACGTCAGAACAGTTTGTTGAAACCCAGCGTGAAAAACTGCAAAAGGAATAAGTGGATTAACCTCCGGCACCACCAGTGAGTGGGACAGACAATAGACAATAGACAATAGGTGCAGGAGTAGGCCATTCGGCCCTTCGAGCCAGCACCGCCATTCAATGTGATCATTCCCAATCAGTACCCCGTTCCTGCCTTCTCCCCATATCCCCTGACTCCGCTTTCTTTAAGAGCCCTATCTAGCTCTCTCTTGAAAGTATCCAGAGAACCCGCCTCCACCGCCCTCTGAGGCAGCGAATTCCACAGACTCACCACTCTCTGTGAGAAAAAGTGTTCCCTCGTCTCCGTTCTAAATGGTTTACTTCTTATTCTTAAACTGTGGCCCCTGGTTCTGGACTCCCCCAACATCGGGTGGCGAATCGGTGAAATTCATTACCGCTGACGGCGGTGGAGGCCAAGTCATTGGGTATTTTTAAAGCGGAGATTGACACATTATTGATTAGCACGGACATGTTCATGTTTTTGATGGGAGACAAAAATGCTGGAGAAATTCAGCGGGTGCGGCTGCATCTATGGAGCGAAGGAAATAGGCAACGTTTCGTCCCGCTCCATAGATGCCTCCTCACCCACTGAGTTTCTCCAGCACTTTTGTCTCCCTTTGATTTTCCAGCATCTGCAGTTCCTTCTTAAACTTTATGTTTTTGATTCTAGGATTGGAGGTTAATTGGCTTGGTATAAATGTAAAACGTATGTGTCTATCTTCGTGGGGGTGACGCCTGTATGGTCGTGAGTGGTTGCCCAAAGAGTTGTACCTTTTTCTGGTTGTGGTTGGATTTTCAACATGTTGAAAATTTTCGGCAAGTCGCCCAAAAAAATTGCGTAAGTGGGACAGGCCCTTTCCAGCTCAGAACTAGATGGTGATGCTTGGAGACTCCCAGTTTTGGAAGATTATGAAATCCTTTTCCAACCGTAGTCTAGAGGGAAACACAGCACTGGGCAGGAAGATGTTTGCTGTTGACGACTTCAATCGTGTCAGAGCACAAAACACAGAACAATAGATGACTTTCCTGGTTAGTGCTGACTTTGCTAACCGCACTTGCAGCAATAAATGGAGCAGGGCAAGGGGGTTTTGTAGCTTTGGGCCCTGGAGGATGTCTCTTCTCAAGATCAACATTGATTGACCTTTGAGTTACTGAGACAAAAGTCTCATTGAACGGACGATTCACGGAAAGCTCTCTTGCTGTCACACAACAGCCACTCTTGGATGTAACTGTTAGGAACACGCTTAAAAATTGTTCATCCCAACTTATGGGCATGTTACGTGCAGGAAGGAACTGCAGATGGTGGTTTGTACTGAAGATAAACACAAAATGCTGGAGTAACTCAATGGGACAGGCAGCATCTCAGGATGGAAGGAATTGGCGATGTTTCAGGTCGACACCCTCCTTCATTCTTCTGAATCTGCGATCCCCTACACACACAAGGGACAATTTAACCTTTTTTTCCAAGCCAATTAACCTACAAACCTGCATGTCTTTGGAGTGTGGGAGGAAACCAAAGTTCCCGGAGAAAACCCACGCAGGTCACGGGGAGAACATGCAAACTCCGTACGGACAGCAACCATAGTCAGGATGGAACCCGGATCTCGGGCGCTGTGAGGCGGCAACTCTACCGCTGCGCCACCGTGCTTTTCTATACGATGCAGTATGGCGTATGGCGTGCACAGCCTAAAGTTGTAGGACAACTTGTTCTGTTCGATATTATTTGAGTGTGCACGCCGGGTTGACACCACGTGAAGGTTGCAATCTTCATGCGGTCCGCCCTGTTTTGATGATACAATAACACGTAGACTTAAAATCAGCTCTCAAGTTTCTTCCTCACCCATCGTTGAAGTGGGGGCAGTTTGAAGAGGAATTTAATTGATCTGCTATTCTGATCGCAGCATTGGATGAGGTGGACAGGTTTCCCTTTGAAGGTCGACAGAAATGGAATGCTTCGGGCATTAAATATGGAGAGTATCTATCACCACGGCAGTGATGGTGTTATCTCCCCTCTATTGTTGACAAGGCACATGAGGATGTGTCTACTGGGGCCACCTCTCACTGTGTGTCAGGCACTCCCAGCCATGTCTCACTGGACCTGTCCCCTCCCCCCCACCCCCTCCTCGTCTTTCCAATCAGCATTGGGTCTTTGTTTGTGTTGCTGGAGGCCAGGGCGATGCGGGGGACGTGTTTTATCTGGCGTGCAGTCACACCGCCCAACCCTGGCCGCTAACAATGGCCATCCGTCACCGGCCGACCAGGAGCGATCGTCTCGGCAAAGTAAGAGGATTCATGTCATCGTTTACACTTGAACGGGCCAGATGGTTTACAAATGGCAAACATTTCATCACCACACGCTGACAGACATGTAGACCTCTCAGCCACACAGCCATCTCTTTACTAACACGGAACTGCAGATGCTGCTTTGTACCAAGGAGAGCTACAAACCAAACTCCCTTCCATTGAATGTGTAAGAAAGAACTGCAGATGCTGGAAAAATCGAAGGTGGACAAAAATGCTGGAGAAACTCAGAGGGTGAGGCAGCATCTATGGAGAGAAGGAATAGGTGATGTTTCCGGTGGAGACCCTTGGGTCTCTCCATAGATGCTGCCTCACCCGCTGAGTTTCTCCAGCATTTTTGTCTACATCCCCTTCCATTGAAGATAGGCTCAAAATGCTGGAGTAACTCCCTTCTATTGACTCCATCTGCCTCGGCAAGACCAGCAGCATCATCAAGGACCAGTCGCACCCCTGCCACTCCCTCTTCTCCCCTCTCCCATCAGGCAGAGGTACAGAAGTGTGAAAACGCACACCTCCAGATTCAGGGACAGTTTCTTCCCAGCTTGAATACACACACACACACACACACACACACACACACACACACGCACACACACACACATGCACACACACGCACACACACATGCACGCACACATGCACGCACACACACACACACACACACACCCACACACACATGCACGCACACACACACACACACACACATACACACACACACGCGCGCACACACACAAATGCACGCACGCACACATGCACGTGCACACACACGCACGCACGCACGCAAGCACTCACGCACGCACACACACATGCACGGCACGCACACACACACGCTCGCATGCGCGCGCACACACACACACGCACGCACGCACACACGCATGCACACACACGCACGCACACGCATGCACGCACAAGCACACGCACGCGCGCGCACACACACACACACACACACACACACACACACACACACACACACACACACACACACACACACACACACACACACACACACACACACATATACACAAATAAATGACCAATAACAGTGCAGAGACAAGACTATTGCCCCCGTCAATGTGTCCAGAGCTTCTTTGGAGGATGTCGTGATTAAAAGTGTAACAATGAAGACAGTGTAAATGATTTTCTCCTTCGATGTTATGGCCCAGATACATGGGCACACTCTGCTGATGTCGGCATTATTCTGTGATAAGCTAAAACACTTCCACTCATTCTTTGCACAGACCAAATTAATTGAAGTTTCCCAGAGCGTGTAATGCTGATTTAATAGAGTTCCCCTTTACAAGGGATCGCAGCGTGGATTTGTACCCAAAATAACAACCACTAATTGAGAGGCCAGGAATGCACTCGAAACATTGGTAACAGAATTGCTTCTGATCTGATTCACTTGGTTGTCAGGTCAAGGAGTTTTTTTCCCAAACCACTGGTGCTTTCCACAAACTGTTGGTTTTCACTTGTCGAGATACAGCGCTGAAACAGGCCCTTCGGCCCACGGAGTCCGTGCCCACCGGCGATCCCCACGCACCAACTATCCTACACACACTAGGGACAATTTATATTTAGACCAAGCCAATTAACATACAAACCTTTACATCTTTGGAGTGTGGGAGGAAACCGGAGCACCCGGAGAAAACCCTCACAGCATTACTCCAAAGACGTACATGTTTGTAGGTTAATTGGCTTGGTATAATTGTAAATTGTCCCTGGTGTGTGTAGGATAGTGTTGGTTTGCGGGGATCGCTGGTCGGCACGGACTGGGTGGGCCGAAGGGCCTGTTACTGCGCTGTATCTCTAAACTAAACCAAACTAAAAAAATAATAATTGTGTAGAAAGGAACTGCAGAGGCTGGTTTACACCGAAGATAGACACAACATGCTGGAGTTACTCAGCGGGTCAGGCAGCTTCTCTGGTGAGAAGGAATAGATGTCGAGACCCTTCCTCAGACCGAGTCCAGAATTCAGAATCGGCAGAATTCATTGTACATTTCAGATCAAAGCGTGCAGTAAAATCCCCCAAATAATCGAGGATATTTCTAAGAATTAAAGCATGGCAAAGTAAAAATGCAGAGTGCAACTGTGGGGAATATGGGTTCTTAATGCACTTCTGACTCACTCTTACTTTCCAACTGACTCATTTCACGACATTGGATTTCCCAAAAGTAATTCTACATTGCATGCCATAACTCATCCTAGACTGTGTCATTTCCTGACCGTTCCACTTTATTTACATCATTGCTTCAGTCGGGCTCTCTGTCCAGTCATCAGATCGCACTTTGCAAACTCGTGGCTTTACGGTGCTTCAACAGGGCCAGCGAGTCCGCACCAACCAGCGATCCCCGCACACTAACACTATCCTACACACACTGGGGACAATTTACATTTATTCCAAAGTCAATTAACCTACAAACCTGTACGTCTTTGGAGTGTGGGAGGAAACCGGAGCTGCTGGAGAAAACCCACGCAGGTCACGGGGAGAACGTACAGACAGCACCCGTAGTCGGGATCGAACCTGGGTCCCTGGCGCTGTGAGGCAGCAACTCTACCCACTGCGCCACCGTGCTGCCCCGTATATCTTCTGGAAAACTGTAGCAAGGGGTGCCTGGGGTTGCTAACCAAACAGAAGTATCATTGCAGAATTTTTTTTTAAACTCTGTTTGGTTGCGAAAATGATCTTGAAATCTCATATTTCCACTAGTTTCAGAAACATTTAGTTGTTATTTTTTTACTTGGGGAGTGACTCATTTTTTCAGCATTCACCCACCATCTAATCCGATCAAGACTTAAGACCCTGAAATTGATACTCCCTGACTGCCATCAATAAGACTGACTGTGCGTGGTAACGTTACCAAGCCGTCATGACCTGCCCTTTCCAGCTTCAAAGATCATCTCTATTCTTTGACTGTTGCTTCCGTACACAGTGGCGCAGCGGTAGAGTAGCTTCCTCACAGCGCCAGAGACCCGGGTTCGATCCAGACCTTGGCTGCTGTCTGTACGGAGTTTGCATGTTCTCCCTGTTTCCGCGCTGTATCTCTAAACTAAACTTATGCCCCTGTCCCACTTAGGAAACCTGAACGGAAACCTCTTGCACCCCACCCAAGGTTTCCGTGCGGTTCCCGGAGGTTTTTGTCCTCCGGCAACCACCTTCAACTAGCATCGCAACCGCCTTCAACTAAAAAATTACCGATTTTTAAAATGGAAACCACTTTCGACCATCAGGGAGACTGACAAAAACCTCCGGGAACAGCACGATAACCTTGGGTGGGGCGCAAAGTCTCCAGAGGTTTCCGTTCAGGTTTCCCAAGTGGGACAGGGGCATAAGCTAAATGTCACCATCACTTCTGTCTAATGCTGAGTTCATGATGCTTACTGTAATGCCGACTGCATTGTATAATTGCGTTTGTTGCCATTATTAATTAGAGTTATTAGATACTTAGAGTTATATGAACTGTGTCATCTCAAGGTTATGGAGACTATTCTGTTAATGCAACAATTATGGAGATATTAATTCCAACTTTGAGGTGAAGAGTTTTGTATACAACAATTGAGCAAATGTGTATTTGTTTCACAGTTTTGTGTAGACAATTAGTTTGTTATATCAATTATGTATATGTAAATAGTTATTCACTGGTATCAGTAACTATAGGTTCAATAGGGCCGCACGGTGGCTCAGCGGTAGAGTTGCTGCCACAGCAGCAGCAGAGACCCGGGTTCGATCCTGACTACGGATGCTGTCTGTACGGAGTTTGTACGTTCTCCCCGTGACCTGTGTGACCTGGGCTTTCTCCGGGTGCTCCGGTTTCCTCCCACACTCCAAAGACGTACAGGTTTGTAGGCTAATTGACTTTGATTTTTTTTAAATGGTTCCTAGTGTGTAGGATAGTGCTAGCGTACGGGATGACAATAGACAATAGACAATAGGTGCAGGAGTAGGCCATTCGGCCCTTTGAGCCAGCACCGCCATTCAATGTGATCATAGCTGATCATCGCCAATCAGTACCCCGTTCCTGCCTTCTCCCCATATCCCCTGACTCCGCTATCTTTAAGAGCCCTATCTAGTTCTCTCTGGAAAGCATCCAGAGAACCTGCCTCCACCGCCCTCTGAGGCAGAGAATTCCACAGACTCACCACTCTCTGTGAGAAAAAGATGAGTTTTGTTGAAGACGGGTCTCGACCGAAACGTCGCCTATTCCTTCGCTCCATAGATGCTGCCTCACCCGCTGAGTTCCTCCAGCAATTTTGCCCCCCCACCCCCTTCTGCCCAGACAACATTGTGAATGAAGATTGACAAATGTGACAGCAGCGTGGATTCACGTCACCCTGCAAACCCCAACAACAAACTCTTCACAAAATATGGCTTTGATGGAAAATGCAAAGTGTAGGTTGGATGCAGTTCAGTGAAATGAGAATCTGTTCCCTCTGATGTCAGATTAGCTTGGTGGGACAGGCACCATGTGTATCGTTGCCAGAGGCAGGATTAAGCAGAGCACCAGCGATCCCTCTGTTCTTTACGGGTTTTATGTGACCCCGCCCTCACCTCTTACCTCCTCTGTGATATTCATACTTCATTTTTTTCAAAGACAAGTAAATATGAAAAGCAATCCACAGACGTCAGCTTCAACGCGTAAAAACATTGACAGTGAATTCAGATTTCACGCAGAAGATAGACACAGAGTGCTGGAGTAACTTAGCGGGCCAGGCAGCATCTGTGGAGAGAAGGAATAGGTGACATTTGCATACCTTTAATTCCATATCTCTCTTTATCACCGTCTAATCTCTCATTTCCCTCTCCCCTGACTCAGTCTGCTGAAGGGTCTCGACCCGAAACGTCACCCATTCCTTCTCTCCAGAGATGCTGCCTGTCCCGCTGAGTTACTCCAGCTTTTTGTGTATATCTTCAGTTTAAGTAAGTAAGTAGGTTTACTGGCCAAGTATCCACATACAAGGAATTTGCCTTGGTGCTCCGCCCACAAGTAACAACATGACATACAGTGACAGTTACGAATGACTCAGAAAACACTAAACATTAATAATAATAAAACATTAATGATAAAACACCATTGATTAGGCATGTGAACCAACAAAATACCAGACCAAAGGGAGGCTACAGATTTTTGGCTGTTGAGTAGAGTAACTACTCGTGGATAAAAACTGTTTTTAACTGTCTTTAAACCAGCTTCTGCAGTTCCTTCTTACACATACTAGATTTCAGTCAAGTTGGCTTGAATACTTGACTATAAATAGATCTGAGAAGATAAAGCTGTCACATCTAGCCAGTAGCAAAGGGCATTTAGTGAGGAACGGTGAACGCCTGCTATCGATGCTGGGTTTGTGGACAAATGACGAAGTAAGCCTTCCCCCCGCACGTGCTGACTTGTCCAGGCTAATGGAACTCCAAACTGAGCCTGGGGAGAACGTACAAACTCCGTACAGACAGCACCCGTAGGCAGGATGGAACCAGGGTCTCTAGCGCCGTGAGGCACAACTCTACCGCTGCGCCATCGTGCCGCCCACAGATTGGACAAATTGAAAGAGATATGGGGAAAGCGTGGGTAAACGGGACTAGCTCAGATGGGGCATCTTGGTCGGCATGGACATGTTGGGCCGAAGGGCCTGTTTCCATGCTGTACCCCATCACGGGTCACATTCTGCCTGTCCCTCCCCGTCATAATAGATGCATCAAGTGATACAGTGTGGAAACAGGCCCTTCGGCCCAACTCGCCCACACCGGCCAACATGTCCCATCTACACTTGTTCCACCTGCCTGCGTTTGGTCCATATCCCTCCAAACCTGTCCTATCAATGTACCTGTCTAACTGTTTCTTAAACGATGTGATAGTCCCAGCCTCAACGACCTCCTCTGGCAGCTTGTTCCATACACCCACCACCCTCTGTGTGGAAACATTACCCCTCAGACTATTAAATCTTTTTCCCCTTCACCTTGAACTTTTGAGCATATGACAATAAAACACCCTTGACTCTCTAGGACGATCTTCTTTTAATCTCCTTATGCATCAATTTCCTCAAAAGTCCTCCATTTTTTTGTTTCTTAAGCGTTGGGATAGTCCCAGCCTCAACTCCCTCCTCCGGCACAATGTGGGGATGTTTAGTTGACTATGGTTATGTTTATTGTCACGTGTACCGGGGTATCGCGGTGGGTGCCGGAGGTCGGTCGATGAGAACGAGGAGGGATGAACACTGAACGGCCTGCAAGGTGACGCTGTGGATCGGGACCCTTCTTCAGTCTGGAGTTTAGAAGAGTAACAAGGCCGGCACGGTGGCGCAGCGGTAGAGTTGCTGCCTCACAGCGCCACAGACCCAGGTTCGATCCCGACTACGGGCGCTGTCTATGTACGGTGTTTGTACGCTCTCCGCGTGGCCCGCGAGATCTTCGGTTTCCTCCCACACTCCAAAGACGTACAGATTTGTAGGCTAATTGGCTTGTGGTATAAATGTACAATTGATAGTGTTAGTGTGTGGGGATCGCTGGTCGGCATGGACTCGGTGGGCCGAAGGGCCTGTTTCCGCGCTGTATCTCTAAACTAAACTAACGTGGCCATAACATGGAGTTTGTGTAAGAAGGGTCTGAGGAAGGGTCTCGACCCGAAACGTCACCCATTCCTTCTCTCCAGAGATGCTGCCTGTCCCGCTGAGTTACTCCAGCATTTTGTGTATATCTCCGGTGTAAACCAGCATCTGCAGTTCCATCCCGTGTAAGAATTGTTTGAGACGATGATTAAGGTCATTGTGTGCGTGGATCTATCGATGCTCTGTCACCTTGCGGTGAGATAGTGATGATTCATAGACTTAGATTAAATCTCATGGCAGGTATAATTGACCCGTGAAACAGATCAATGTGTGATGTTCTGAGCCTGCCTTCAACAAGCAATAAATCACAGCTTCACAAATATTGTTTGCAGCTCACACTACTGACATCCAAGAAAAGGAAGACCATTTACTCAGAATCGCTTGATCGACACAAAAAAGCCGGAGTAACTCAGCGGGTCAGGCAGCATCTCTGGAGGGAAGAAATGAGTGACGTTTCAGGTCGAGACCCTTCTTCAGACTTCTGTCTGAAGAGACTTCTTCTCTGAAGAAGGGTCTCGACCCGAAACATCACCCATTCCTTCTCTCCTGTCCCGCTGAGTTATTCCAACTTTTTATGTCTATCTTTGGTTTAAACCAGCATCTGCAGTTCCTTCAGTACACTACAGAATCTGTGCAGGAAAGGGAGCTGCAGAATATGTTTACATACAAACCCGTACGTCTCTGCAATGTGGGAGGAAACCGGAGCACCCGGAGAAAACCCACGCGCTCACGGGGAGAACGTACAAACTCCGTACAGACAGCACCCATGGTTAGGATCAAACTCTGGTCTTTGGCGCCGTGAGGCAGCAACTCTACTGCTCCACCCCTGTGCCGCCCTGCTGGAAGTAAGAATTCCATTGTTCTATCTGGGACACACGACAATAACAATGGGTGCAGGAGGAGGCCATTCGGCCCTTCGAGCCAGCACCGCCATTCAATGTGATGACCATGGCTGACAATAAAACACTCTTGCCTCATGGGATGCCGGTTTACATTGATGATAGACACAAAAAGCTGGAGGAGCTCAGCGGGTCAGGCAGCATCTCTGAAAGACATGGGCGGGTGACATTTAGTGTCAGGATCCCTCTTCAGACTGATTGTAGCAGAGGGGAGAAAGCTGGAGAAGAAGTGTAGGCCGGGCAGCGCCTGGCAAGTGACAGGTGGATATTGGTGAGTGGGGTCGACTAAAGCTGGAGATAAAACGGAGACAGACGGATGTAAGATAAGGAGAGCAGAGTGCAGCACGGTGGCGCAGCGGTAGAGTTGCTGCCTCACAGCGCCGAAGACCAGGGTTCGACCCTGACTACGGGTGCTGTCTGTACGGAGTTTGTACGTTCTCCCTGTGTATAAACAGCAAGCGCCCGGAGAAAACCCACGCAGGTCAATAGACAATAGACAATAGACAATAGACAATAGACAATAGACAATAGACAATAGACAATAAGTGCAGGAGTAGGCCATTCGGCCCTTCGAGCCAGCACCGCCATTCAATGTGATCCTGGCTGATCATCCATAATCAGTACCCCATTCCTGCCTTCTCCCCATATTCCTTGACTCCGCTATCTTTAAGAGCCATATCTAACTCTCTCTTGAAAGCATCCAGAGAATCGGCCTCCACTGCCTTCTGAGACAGAGAATTCCACAGACTCACAACCCTCTGTGTGAAAAAGTTTTTCCTCATCTCCGTTCCAAATGGCCTGCCCCTTATAAAACGTACAAACTCCGTACAGACAGCCCCCGTAGTCTGGATGGAACCCGGGCCTCTGACGCTGTGTGGGAGCAACTCTCCCGCTGCGCCACCGTGCCGCCCCCCCACCAAGCTTTGTGCGCGCATGTGCTCTGATACTGTAGCTTTTCCCTCTGTTCGACGTTGCTTAAGCTGAATGAAAGTGGCAGTGATTCATGCATTCAGTGAATGGCCGAACGATTCTTCAGAGTAATCAATAAGCAGTGAATCAGCCTCAATAACATACAGCCGTTAAAATCTTACTCACATCAATTGAAAATATTTTCTACCATATTTCAAATGCATCAGTGACGAAAACTATTAGACAAATTGTTTTTTTTTTTTTAAATATTTTTATTAGAAGCATTGCATATTATCTAAGGTACGACAGTACTTCAAATACAAATTAGACTTGTCACAAAAGTTGCACAGATATTACGGGATAATTTATATATGCTACTGTTTTTGATTTTTTTTTTGGGAAGGTAAGGGAGTGGAAAAAAAAGTAAGAGTATAAATCGATAATCAAGAAGTGGTGATTAAATAACAATGATTATATAAGAAAAAATAAAAAATAAAAAAGAATAAAGATAAACAAATAAAAAAATAAAAACAATTATTATATAATAATAAATAAATAAATAAATAAATAAATAATTAAAAATAAAAATAAAAATAAGGAATACATCTTAACAATGAATGGAACAATATCTATAGAGATGTGTATACAGATCCCAGAATACATCTTTTCATCTAATCCTACACCAGGGTACTTATTGAGTTACGGTGCTGAGCTCAGCTACCCCTTTAAATAATCAATGAATGGAGACCATATTTGTTCAAAAAGTTCATATTTGTCCATTAGGACAAACCTAATTCTCTCCAAATGCAACGTCTCCGACATTTCCACAGTCCACATTTTGATTGTGGGGGATAATGTTCCCTATTAGACAAATTGTTGACACAAGCTTTTGAAATATGGTTTGGTTTATTATTATGTGTGGGAGGGAACTGCAGACGCTGGTTTAAACTGAAGATAGACACAAAGAGCTGGAGTAACTCAGTGGGGCAGGCAGCATCACTGGAGAGAAGGAATGGGTGACTTTTCGGGTCGAGACCCTTCATCAGTCTGAAGAAGGGTCTCGACCCAGAACGTCTCTCATTCTTCTCTCCAGAGACGATGCCTGTGAGTTACTCCAGATATTTGAGTCCATCTTCGGTTTACATAAATACATAGACACATAGACAATAGGTGCAGGAGTAGGCCATTCGACCCTTCGAGCCAGCACTGCCATTCAATGTGATCATAGCTGATCATCCCCAATCAGTACCCCGTTCCTGCCTTCTCCCCATATCCCCTGACTACGCTAGCCCTAAGAGTTCGATCTAACTCTCTCTTGAATGCATCCAGTGAATCGACCTCCACTGCCTTCTGAGGCAAAGAATTCCACACATTCACAACTCTGTCTGAAAATGGTTTTCCTCATCTCCGTTCTAAATGGGTTACCCCTTATTCTTAAACTGTGGCCCCTGGTTCTGGACTCCCCCAACATCGGGAACATGTTTCCTGCCTCTAGCGTGTCCAAACCCTTAATAATTTTGTATGTTTCAATAAGATTCCGCCTCATCCTTCTAAATTCCAGTGTATTATTCTCACTATTCCACTAGCCCCTAGAGCTCTATCTAACTCTCTCTTAAATCCATCCAGTGACTTGGCCTCCACTGCCCTCTGTGGCAGGGAATTCCACAAATTCACAACTCTCTGGGTGAAAACGGTTTATTTTAAGACAGTGGCCCCTGGTTCTGGACTCGCCCAACATTGCGAACATTTTTCCTGCATCTAGCTTGTCCAGTCCTTTTAAAATGTTATATGTTTCTATAATATCCCCTCTCATCCTTTTAAACTCCAGTGAACACAAGCCTAGTCTCTTCAATCTTTCCTCATATGCAGTCCCGCCATCATCGAACATCTTGCAGGCTATTCACATCTGGGCAGGGCGGCACAGTGGCGCAGCGGTAGAGTTGCTGCCTCACAGCGCCAGAGACCTGAGTTCGATCCTAACCATGGATGCAGTCTGTACGGAGTTTGTACCTTCTCCCTGTGACCTTGAGGGTTTTCTCCGGGAGCTCCGGTTTCCTGCTACACTCCAGAGACGTGCAGGTTTGTAGGTAAAATAGTAAGTTGTCCCTAATGTGTAGGATAATGTTAGTGTGCGGGGATCGCTGATCGGTGTGGACTCGGTGGGCTGAAGGGCCTGTTTCCGCTCTGTATCTCTAAACTAAACTGAAAAGGTGACGACAAGCGGTAAAGACTAATAAATGATTTGTCAACTCCCCCTGGCACTTGAGAAAGCGAGACTCTGAGGGTGTTTGTGTTGGGCAGGTACAGGAAGCAGCTGTAGACGCTGGTTTACACCGAAGATAGACACAAAATGTTGGAGTAGTTAGATAGAGCTCTTAGGGCTAACGGAATCAAGGGATATGGGGAGAAAGTAGGAGCAGGGCACTGATTTTGGGCGATCAGCCATGATCATATTGAATGGCGGTGCTGGCTTGAAGGGCTGAATGGCCTACCTTACACCTATTTTCTACGTTTCTATGTTTCACTGTAACTCAGTGGGACAGGCTGCATCTTTGGAGAGAAGGAATGGGTGTCGTTCAGACTGAAGAAGGGTCTCGACCGAAAATGACATCCATTCCTTCTCTCCAGAGATGCTACCTGTCCCGTTGAGTTACTCCAGCTTTTTGTGTCGATTTTCAGTTTGTTCCGGTTACCTGAAGAAAGACAGGTCGGGTCGCCTACATTGGCGATTCGAGCAATTTATAGCGGAACAGCACGCTAGGCTTGTAGATGTGGACGCGATGATGGAAGCCGGTTCGCAACAAAGCTCCCGTATCTTTGATTCCCAAGATGGCGCTGAAAAATGACCCATGACCTACTACGGCCTTTTTCACTGAGTGGACGATCATGCTCTGCTCTAGGGTACACAAAAAGCTGGAGAAACTCAGCGGGTGCAGCAGCATCTCTGTTCCACATGCTCTGCTCTAGTATCTTTGGTTATTTGTACCCAAATTTCCCAGGGAACAATGAGCTAAAAAAAGGTGTTGCTCTTTATGTCTTTGTGTCCGTTGGAACACAGCGAAGGTGTTGGTTTCAAATGTGAAATGAAACCTGAGATACAACCCAGTCAATCCAATCCCACGGGATCATGAAACGTCAGGAGCCTGAATGAAGTCAGTCGAAGCTGAATAAACCACTTCCCACTCATCCTTCCCACTCCGAGATTGATAACTGCAAGTGATGTGGACGTTGGGATGGTCAGCAAGTTGTCAAATGGAGAAACTCATCGCAATAAGATGTTTCGGGGACCCTTCTTCTGACTGATGTCGGGGGATGGGGCGGGAAAAAGAATGTTGGAGTAGACTCGATGGGCCGAATGGCCTAACTCTGCTCCTATCACTTATGGACTTATTATAATGTAGAGACAAGGAACTCCAAATGCTAGTTCGCAAAAAAACAAAAGACACAGAGTGCTGGAGTAACTCAGCGGGTCAGGCAGCATCTGTGGAGAACATGGATAGGCAACGTTTCAGAGTTGCGACCTCACACACTGAGTTACTCCAGTACTTGGCGCCACTATTTGTAAACCAGCACCTGCAGTTCCTTTCTACATATTTCCTACACAAAGCCAGCACGTTCGATCAAGGATAGTCCGAGGGTCACCGATGAGGTAGATAGTAGTTCAGCACTGCTCTCTGGTTGTGGTAGGATGGTTCAATTGCCTGATAACAGCTGGGAAGAAACTGTCCCTGAATCTGGAGGTGTGCGTTTTCACACTTCTGTACCTTTTGCCTGATGTGAGAGGGGAGGAGAGGGAGTGGCCGGGGTGAGACTGGTCCTTGATGATGCTGCTGGCCTTGCCGAGGCAGCGTGAGGTGTAGATGGAGTCAATGGAAGGGAGGTTGGTTTGTGTGACGGTCTGGGGAGAAATAAGCTGGCAAGAACCAGCAGCATGGGGGGGGGGGAGTCTGGTTTGGGCGGTTGACTGGGCTACATCCACAATCCCCTGTGAGTTCCTGCGGTTTAGGGCAAGATGAGAAGCATGATTGCAGGGAGCCGGGCTGCCAAAGCTGATGTAACGAGCCACACGTTAGAGATTCACACGTCAGTGATCGCACCTCTCAGCAGGAAAAGTTCCAGCTTGTGACTAAAACAAATCCTGCCTTGAAACTGTGATGAATTGTCAATGAACATGTGAGTATGTCTCCAACCATCAAACACACACAGGAACGAACATGATCGCAACACTAGACAGACACAAAACGCTGGAGTAACTCAGCGGGTCAGGCAGCATCTCTGAAGAGAAGGAAATGGGTGACGTTTCGGGTCAAGACCCTTCTTACACAAACTCCATTTTACAGCCACTTTGGTTTAGTGTAAGAAAGAACTGCAGATGCTGGAAAAATCGACGGTAGACAAAAATGCTGGAGAAACTCAGCGGGTGAGGCAGCGTCTATGGAGCGAAGGAATAGTTGACGTTTCGGGTCGGGACCTTTCTTCAGACTGATGTGGGGGTGGGGGGGGGGACGGAGCAGGAAGAAGAAAGGAAGAGGCCGAGACAGTGGGCTGTGGGAGAGCTGAGAAGGTGAGGGGAAGGAGGGAGAAAGCAAGGACTACCTGAAATTGGAGAAGTCAATGTTCATAACGCTGGGGTGTTATGCAGCGCGGAACCAGCCCTTCGGCCCACCGAGTCAAAACCGACCAGTGATCCCCGCACATTAACACTATCCTACGCACACTTGGGACAATTTTACATACCAATTTTACAACTTGGTACATACCAAGCCAATTAACCTACAGTTAAGGGATGGTACAGAGAACAAATCTCCATCCCTACAGTTAAGGGATGGTACAGAGAACAAATCTCCATCCCTACAGTTAAGGGATGGTACAGGGAACAAATGAATGAACGTTTTGCAAATTCAAAATGATGATCAAGGGAAGGTGAAGCCCACAATGGTCCATGTAGGGTTCATTTGTCCTATGTAGGGTCTACACCTCTAGTTTCCCTCTCCCCTGACACTCAGTCTGAAGAAGGGTCACGACCCGAAACGTCACCCATTCCTTCAACAATCGGTGATACCAAGCCGATGAGCCTACACGCCAACTCGGGTCACGGGGAGAACGTACAGACTGCGTACAGACAGGATCTGTAGTCAGGATGGGTCCCGGGACTCTGGCGTTGTGGGGCCGCAACTCTACTGTTAGGCCACCGTGTCGGGATGGAGATCAAGATTACGAGGAAGGGGTACACAAAATGCTGGAGAAACTCAGCGGGTGCGGCGGCATCTATGGAGCGAAGGAAATAGGCAACGTTTTGGGCCGAAACCCTTCGGCCCGAAACGTTGCCTATTTCCTTCCCTTAAGGGTTTCGACCCGAAATGTTGCCCATTTCCTTCGCTCCATAGATGCTGCCGCACCCGCTGAGTTTCTCCAGCATTTTTGTCCACCTTCGATTTTCCAGCATCTGCAGTTCCTTCTGAAACAAGAGTATGAGGAAGTCAGGAGAGAATTCCACAAAACACAACCAGCTCGCAGCCTGTTCTGCATCCGAGTCGCAAGTTGATTGGTCTTGGAGTTATTGACCTGGATAGTTACGCGGCCATCCTTTGCTCCCAAGACTGTGCCTGGCGGCTTGTGACTGGCCAATTTATACGCAACGCCATTAACTGCGTGAGCGAGCGGAGAGATAACAGTCGAAAATCAGACCAATAAAAATCAAAGGGCCTTGACTTCCGAATAAAAATCACAAATGTTCTCATTATTGTGCAATTATCAAAACGGAAGCTCAATAAAAGCTGCAAATGACATTCTGCGGTCGTGATGCAGAACTGAACCCTTATGATCCCAGGTTAAATATCTGCCATTGTAAAATCCAAACATAATGGCAGCAGATTCATCAGATGGAAGGCTACCTATCTGATGGTTCCACGCACTCTAAATGTCATTAAGTGCTGTCATGTTTAATCTCCAAAGACATCTGTTCCATGCACATAAACCAACAAAGCCTCAAGAATATTTCAATCCTGTCGGGTGAAATTAGCCCATAAACATCTCTGACATCAGCAGTGACATTCTCCTCATCTATCCAATCATTTTTAACAAGGAATATTTGACTGTGAGAATTATTCTTCTGGAAGCGCTTTCAAAAATCATGAACCATGCACTATGTAGATCAATTAATTCCCAGCTTATTTCTCCCCCGACCGTCACACAAAACCAACCTCCCTTCCATCGCCCCCATCTACACCTCACGCTGCCTCGGCAAGGCCAGCAGCATCATCAAGGACCAGTCTCACCCCGGCCACTCCCTCTTCTCCTCTCTTCCATCAGGCAAGAGGTACAGAAGTGTGAAAACGCACACCTCCAGATTCAGGGACAGTTTCTTCCCAGCTGTTATCAGGCAACTGAACCATCCTACCACAACTAGAGTGCGGTCCTGAACTACTATCTACCTCTTTTTTTTTATAATCAAAAAAATTTGTTCAAATATTAAAATTATATATACAGTAGAGTAAAAAAAGCAGAACCCACCACCATAATACACGTCAAACGATAAACTATTATACAATCAGTCTGAAGAAGGGTCTCGACCCGAAATATCACCTATTCCTTCGCTCCATAGATGCTGCCTCACCCGCTGAGTTTCTCCAGCATTTCTACCTTCGATTATTCCAGAATCTGCAGTTCCTTCTTAAACTATTATACAACCTTGTCTCTCCTTGACTCTCTTTGTCAAGGATGCATTCAAACCCCCCGCGGTGCCCAGCGGTCCTGGAAATGCCCCAGGATGCCCGCGGACTATCTACCTCTTTGGAGACCCTCGGACTATCCTTGCCCGGACTTTGCTGGCTTTACCTTGCGTTATTCACTTATGTACCTGTACAATAGACAATAGGCAATAGGTGCAGGAGTAGGCCATTTGGCCCTTCGAGCCAGCACCGCCATTCAATGGCTGATCATCCACAATCAGTATCCCGTTCCTGCCTTCTCCCCATATCCCTTGACTCCGCTATATCTGTAAGATAGACTGTAAATAGCTCGATTGTAATCATGTATTGTCTGGTTAGCACGCAACAAAAGCTTTTCACTGTACCTCGGTACACGTGACATTAAAACTGAACGTCACTGAACAGAATAGCATCTCAAGGAGCAGTGGGGCTCTTAAAGATAGCGGAGTCAGGGGATATGGGGAGAAGGCAGGAACGGGGTACTGATTGGGGATGATCAGCCATGATCACATTGAATGGCGGTGCTGGCTCGATGGGCCGAATGGCCTACTCCTGCACCTATTGTTTGATCATCAGTTGGTTAATAACCAGCAACAGTTGTGTATGGTTGGTGTACAGTACGGTGCCAAATGAACCAAGACGCGCTGCGCTGCTAACTATATTGTAGATAGAATAGAAGCATCCTTTATCAGGAGCTGTAATTGATTGTGAAAGGTGTTAGTTCATTTGAAGGTTTTAAACAACTACCCAGAATAAGCTGCTTCAGAGGGAATGAGAATAATGGTTTCATTATTCAGCAGCATGGCTCCCAGCTTCTCACTCTCACACACTGGAAGTATATTTTCACCAACGTGACGTTAGATAGATTCACCATGGATCGCAACGTGCAAGGAACGTTTGGACAGATGCATGGGTGGCGCAGGAAGGAACTGCAGATGCTGGTTACATACCAACGATAGACACAAAATGCTGGAGTAACGCAGCGGGACAGGCAGCATCTCTGGAGAGAAGGAATGGGTGACATTTCGGGTCGAGACCCTGCTGCCTGTCCCGCTGAGTTACTCCAGCATTTTGTGTACACCTTCTTGAAGATAGCGGAGTCAGGGGATATGAGGAGAAGGCAGGAACGGGGTACTGATTGGGGATGATCAGCCATGATCACATTGAATGGCGGTGCTGGCTCGAAGGGCCGAATGGCCTACTCCTGCACCTATTGTCTATTGTCTATTGAAACCAGCATCTGCAGTTCTTTCCCTCGTGAAAAACTTCTCCTGGACCACCCATATTGAAGCAACGACCAAGAAAGCCTCGCAACGCCTCGACCGAGGAAGTTCGGCATGTCCCCATCACAATTCTCACAAACTTCTACAGATGCGCCGTGGAAAGCCTTTAAACAGGATGCATCACATTTAGTGTCTACCTTCGGTGTAAACCAGCATCTGCAGTTCCTTCCTACACAACTAGAATTGCCGAAGGCTCTTTCTCCTAATGAGCGACGGGTGATGTACAGGGAGGCAGCTGCTGTTTGCGCGCCATCAATAATGATAATCTACAGTGAGGACTGCCAAAGGGAATGTAAAACCAAAATTAGAGATTGAGGAGAGAGTGCATGTGTCTTTGATTGATCTGCTGGCAGACATGCGGATAATCTAACTTATTGATCGCTCGTTAAGTCGATTTCCAACCAAGTGACGGATCCAAGATTGAACCGGCTCCCAAGGACACGTGCTTAAAGATGTAGTTGTTTCTGGAGGTTCAGCGCGGAAACAGGCCCTTCGGCCCACCGCGCCAACCAGCGCTCCCCCCACGCTAAGACTACCCTACACACACTAGAGAGAATTTACAATCTTTACCAAAGCCAATTCGCTTACAAACCTGCACGTCTTTAGAGTGCGGGAGTAAACCGGGGCACCCGGAGAAAACCCACGCAGGTCACCGGGAGATCGCACACACAGCACCTGTGGTCAGGATCGAACGCGGGTCTGGATAGATTGGATGTTGAGAGGATGTTTACACTCATCGGAGAGTCTAGGACCAGAGCGTATTGCCTCATTATAAAAGGAAGTGCCTTTAGAAAGCAGACGAGGAAGTGCCAGGGGGTGGTGAATCTGTGGAATTCATTGCCACAGACCATTGTGGAGGACAAGTTATTGGGTATTTTTGAGACAGTGATTGACAAATTGACATGGCCGGCACGGTGGCGCAGCGGTAGAGCTGCTGCCTCACTGCGCCAGAGACCCGGGTTCGATCCTGACTACGGGTACTGGTTGTACAGAGTTGGCACGTTCTCCCTGTGACTGTGTGGGTTTTCTCCAGGTGCTCTGGTTTCCTCCCACACTCCAAAGACCTACAGGTTTGTAGGTTAATTGGCTTGGTAAAATTGTAAATTGGTCCTAGTGTGTATTTGAACTAAAGTGAGCAGTTTTGGGTCCCATATCTGAGGAAGGATGTGCCGCTCTGGAGAGGGTCCAGAGGAGGTTTACAAGAATGATCCCAGGAATAAGTAGGTTAACATATGAAGAGTGTTTGACGTCACTGGGCCTGTACTCGCTGGAGTTTAGAAGGATGAGGGGGAACCTCATTGAAACTTACCGAATAGTGAAAGGCCTGGATAGAGTGGATGTGGAGAGAATGTTTCCACTAGTGGAAGTGTCTAGGACCAGAGGGCACAGCCTCAGAAAAAAATAACCTTTAGAAAGGAAGTGAGGAGCAATTTCTTTAGTCAGAGGGTGGTGAATCTGTGGAATTCATTGCCACAGTAGGCTGTGGAGGCCAAGTCAATGGGTATTTTTAAGACAGATTCTTCATTAGTGCGGGTGTCAGGGGTTATGGGAGGAAGGTAGGAGAATGGGATTGAATGGGAAAGATCAATCAGCCATGATTGGGTGGTGGAGTAGACTTGATGGGCCGAATGGCCTAATTCTGCCCCTAGAACTTATAATCTTTTGTAACTGCAAGATCACAATGTAACTGGAGTCTCATGAATAATACAGGGGATTTAATACAGATGTTACTGGTACATAAATAATTTTTGAACGCAACAAAGAATTTCTTTGTGAAGCTTTCTGTAATAATATGTCAGATTTATCTGCTCTTTAGATCCCTTTCAAAGTAAATCTCTCCTATTTTATGGTTAATTGAATTTATGTCGACACCTGCCTGCAGCTTCCTAATTGAGTTTCCCCCTCACCCGTACTCCAGGGCCTGCAGAAGCCAGATCTATGGATCAAACAACGTTGGTGGTCCCACAGTAACAGAGAGGTAGCTCGGAAACAGGCCCTTCGGCCCACTGAGTCCGTGCCGCCCAGCGATCCCCCCCCCCCCCTCGTGCAATTTACAGAAGCCAATTAGCCTACAAACCTGCACGTCTTTAGGAGTGTGGGAGGAAACCGGAGCACCCAGAGAAAACCCACGCGGTCACGGGGAGAACGTTCGAACTCCATGCAGACGGCGCCCGTGTCTGGCGCGGTGAGGCAGCAACTCTACCGCTGCGCCACCGTGCTGCCCGGTTATTGACCACCGCGCTGGACTCGATGAACAACGGCCTTGCGCTTGCAACGGCAATATAAAGTCATAAAGCTGTACATAATGAGACCATCAAGTCAAAAAGCACCACCATGCCTATCTATGCCAACCCATCTTGCCTGCATTAATTTTACTTCGGAGTCACGTGAGTGACTACGTGAATAGAAGCCCGTACAGCCGTCGGTGCGTCATGACGTCAGACGTTGGTGCAGTCGGCCGGTTGGAGCAGCAGCGCTCCTCCAAGCGGTAAGTTTAAAAACGGAGATAAGGTTTTTTTTAATTTTTTACCACAGGTCATTTTCTGCGACGGTTTGGAGTTCTTGGAGATATGTTGCAGAAAGTAAAGAAGGTGTCGGCAAGGCGCTCCACAGGTAGAAAGGAGAATGACCAGGAGAGTGTTGTGGATGGAGGCCCGTCTGGTACACCTGGTCCGGTGCTGGCTACACAGCCAGTGGTTGCGGACCCACTGCCTGGGGGCAGTGGAGGCTTGCCAGTAGGGCGGAAGGCCACTGGCAAGTCTGTCAGGCCTGTAGATGAGTCGAGCCTGGAGGTTATACCCTCCATAGGAGAGTCCGTTTGCTCACGGCTCTCCCAGGTCGAGATTTTATTACAAAGAATGCTCGACAGGGACCAGCTCCGTGAGGAGGTGGTGCCCAAGCCAGGCTGATGGAGAGCTTGTGCTAGCAGCACCTGTTCCAGGGCTGCAGAACTATCCTGCCTGTGAGGAGGATGTTCCATCAGTGCAGTTTGCTGACACTGATTCTATGCTGGGGGAGAGCAGTAAAGAAGTTCGGTTGGAGGTAATTCCGAACATTGCTGGGAAGTTTGCTGAGCCTAGAGAGGCAGGAGAGGCGATTGATGTAGAATTGGCTGAAGCCATTCAGTATATGCTCTCCCACCAGTTACAGGAGCTAGCTATGGATGAAGCAGCAAAAAACTCCTGCTATAAAGCTCCTGTTAATTGTGATCTCCTGAAGGTACCGGTGGTTAATCACCAAATTTGGTCACAGATGGGTATGCCTGCTAGGGCCCAGGAGATGAAGTTTCAAAAAGTGCTTAAACTGTTGTCAGCAGGTATTACAGCTGTGGTGAAAGTTATTGATCCAAGCAATATGGTTGAAGCACACCAGGACGGACTGGGATTCCTTTGTAATGCATTTTTTGAAATCAATAATATCAGGAGGGCCGCTATTAGGCCAGTGCTTAATCCGTATTTGGCGAGTTTGTGCAAACCGACCAGTGTACCACCACAAAATCTGTTGTTTGGTGGTAACCTTGCAAAAAGGGTCAAAGAATGTCATGACGATGTTAAAACTATGGCCCTCATTAAGCCGGCTGGTAAGCAAGGCAAAAGGTTTTATCCGTATTGGAAAGGAAGTAATGTGGATGCAGGAGAAGGAACGAGCCGGTCAGGTTTTCAATTTCGGAACTGGCAGGCTGCCAGCATGAAGGGGAAGGTGCCTTTCTCTACAAGAGGTCGAGGACAACAAGGTCCGCAAGGAAAGATGCAGGTAAGGAAAACATCGACAGACGATGAATTAACTGATGTTCCTGTTCAAATTGGGGGAAGGTTAAAATTGTTTCTCAAACAATGGCAGCAGTTGACATCAGATTTGTTCATACTTAGTAGTATTGAAGGGGTGAAAATTGAATTTTACTCTAAGGACAGTCTACCTAATCAACATTTTCCTAGTCGTAAACTTATTTTTTCAGATGAGGAAAATGTGCTTATTCAAGCAGAGATTCAGTCGTTACATAAGAAAGGGGTGATTGAGCCTTCTGTCTATCAAAGTCGACAATTTGTGTCAAATATATTTCCCAGATCTAAAAAGACTGGGGGGTGTAGAATTATTCTGGATTTATCGAGTTTGAACAAGTTTGTTTGTTATAGGCATTTCAAAATGGAAACCTTTACCACGGCCAAACATCTAGTGTCCAAAGGGTGTTATATGGCAACTATTGATTTAAAGGATGCGTATTACTCAGTGTCTATTCATGATTATGATAGAAGATATTTGAAATTTATTTGGATGACTCAGCTGTGGCAATTCAGGGCATTGCCGAATGGATTAAATTCAGCTCCTAGATTATTTACTAAATTGGTAAAACCTGTGTTAGCATTACTTAGAGCTCAGGGGCATGTGGTAATGGCCTACTTAGATGATATGTGGTCACTAGGTCACGTCAGTTGAATGACAACATTGAATGGATGTTAAATCAGGATGTATTTAACCAAATGATTGTTCAGTATGGATTGCCAGATATTGACTTGTTTGCATCTCGATTAAATCATCAGTTACCTAGATATGTTTCGTGGGAACCAGATGCTGGGGCAGTAGCAGTGGATGCGTTTTCGCTGCATTGGGGAGGAATGTTTGTGTATGTATTTCCTCCATTCTGTCTCATCAGCAGATGTTTGCAAAAGATCAAGGAGGACTCCGCTTCAGGGGTATTGGTAGTGCCAGATTGGCCTACACAAGCATGGTTTTCCGTTGTATTACAAATGGCTAGGGAGCCTTACATGATTATTCCCAAGAATAAAAATCTACTGGTAAATCCAGTCACTGGGGATCAACATCCTTTATATGATCGTATTGATCTGTTGATTTGCAGATTTTAAGGAGGCCATACCTGGGGAGAGGACTGTCTCATCGGACTGTGGATGTTCTCACGTTGGCCTGCAGGGATAGTACACAGCAGCAATATATCACCTATATAAGGAAGTGGGAGCAATTCTGCCTACAGCAGAATATTGTATATCACACTGCAGGGATCACGGACGTATTGGAGTTTTTGTCAACTCTTTATTTCGACCAAAAATTAAGTTACAGTGCGATCAATTCAGCCAGAAGTGCTCTGTCTTCTTATTTACCTATGAATGCAGAATTACATACAGTAGGGACACATCCATTAGTTTCACGATTCAGGAAGGGAGTTTTCAATTCTAATCCTCCTAAACCCAGGTATGCCGGGATTTGGAATGTGAGTGAGGTTCTTATGGTTCTTCGCCAGTGGGCTCCGGTTACAAGCCTATCTATAGCCAAATTAGCTATTAAGGTGGTCATGCTTATGGCGTTGGTTTCAGCTCAACGTGTACAAACGTTGCAAAAGCTACGGCTAGATAGAATGCATGTGTCGGCAGATGCCATTATATTTTATGTCTATGATTTGCTTAAACATAATAGAAGAGGCATGACAGGATGTAAGATTGTGTTTTCAGCATACCCCGCAGATGATCGCTTGTGTGTAGTCTCACATTTATCACGTTACATTGAGATTACTCAACCTCTGAGAGGAACAGAGTCGGCTTTGTTTATTGGTCACAAAAAACCACACAGTAAGGTGTCGGTGCAAACGATTTCAAGGTGGCTAAAGCAGGTCCTGGCAAGTGCTGGAATTGATACTGATAAATTCAAATCTCATTCCACCAGGGCGGCATCAACTTCCGCGGCAAGGGCGATGGACGTGCCAATAGACCATATCCTCGCGGCCGCAGGATGGTCCAGTGAGCTAACTTTTCAGAGGTTTTATCACAAGCCGATTTCAAGGCTCGGGGTGTTTGCTGATTCTGTTTTGAGTACTGTTACACTTTCCCCCTGAGTTAGAGGGGTTTGTTATGATTTGTTTGTAAATAAACTGTTATTCATTTAACAAATGTTGTTACTGATGCATGATTGATTGTTAACGACTTTTGAGTCAATCCAGGCAGTGTGAACGTTGGATTTGGGTCTGCGGCGTGAATTCACAGTGCTTTGAAGTCTTCACGTAGTCACTCACGTGACTCCGAAGTAAAATAGTAAGATTAAATGAGAACTTACCAGTTTGAAGTTTGATCTTTATTTTATGAGGAGTCGAGTTGAGGGACTACGTGCCCTCCGCTCCCACCCTCATAGATCTCATCTGGTAGTTCTAGTTTTATCATCTTACCGTTATACTTCAGTCATTGTTAGCTGTGAATTCATTCCGCTGCTTTGAAGATTGACGCACCAACGGCTGTACGGGCTTCTATTCCACGTAGTCCCTCAACTCGACTCCTCATAAAATAAAGATCAAACTTCAAACTGGTAAGTTCTCGTTTAATCTTACTATTCTGTACCACTCTGTGCCCTGTTCATGAATGAATGAATACGTTTATTGGCCAAGTATTCACATACACGGATTTTGCCTTGGTGCTCCGCCCGCAAGTGACAACGACATACAGTGACAGTTAGGAATGACACATAAAACATGAAACATTAATAGACAATAGACAATAGACAATAGACAATAGGCAATAGGCAATAGGTGCAGGAGTAGGCCATTCGGTGCTTCGAGCCAGCACCACCATTCAATGTGATCATGGCTGATTATCCCCAATCAGTACCCCGTTCCTGCCTTCTCCCCATATCCCCTGATTCCACTATTTTTAAGAGCCCTATCCAGCTCAGTTAATTAATAATAAAACATTATTGATTAAACATGTGAATGAAATAAAATACCAGAGAAAAATGAGGCTATAAGAGTTTTGGTTATTGAGTAGAGCTACCACGTGGAAAAAAAGCTGTTTTTATGTCTGGCTGTGGCAGCTTTGACAGTCCGGAGTCGCCTTCCAGAGGGAAGTGATTCAAACAGTTTGTGGCCAGGGTGAGAGGGGTCAGAGATGATCTTGCCCGCTCGCTTCCTGGCCCTTGCAGTGTACAGTTCATCAATGGAGGGAAGGCTGCAGCCAATAACCTTCTCTGCTGATCATGGACATATTTACCTGTAACGTTGCCAGCTCCACTCTCTGTTATTGTCACTATTCACAATTGTTTTATCTTTATTTTCTCTTCACTATCCTGCTAATGTCTCAAGAGTCGAGAGCGTTTTATTGTCGTGTGTCACAGATAGAACAATGACATTCTTACTCGCTGCCGCACCACACGATGTGTCAACATAGTAGACACAAAGCGCTGGAGTAACTCAGCGGGACAGGCAGCATCTCTGGAGAAAAGGAATGGGCAACTTTTCGGGTCGAGACCCTTTTTCAGACTGAGAGTCAAGGGATAAGGGAAACGAGAGATATAGATGGTGATGTGGAGAGATATAGAAGAAATGAATGAAAGATATGCAAAGAAGTAACGATGATAAAGGAAACAGGCCCCTGTTAGTTGTGGGCTCGGTGGGAACGGGTTACCCAACAAGATGACTTTGAAGCTAGTACGACTTAATTCACATGTTTAATCGATAATGTTTTATTATTAATTTTTAATGTTTTATGTGCCATTCCTAACTGTCACTGTGTGACATGTTGTCACTTGCGGGCGGAGCACCAAGGCAAATTCCTTGTATGTGAATACTTGGCCAATAAACTTATTTGTTCATTCATTAGGTGGGGGAGGAACGGAGAGAGAGGGTATGCAAGGGTTACTTGTAGGTGGAGAAATCAATATCCATACCGCTGGGCTCTAAGCTGCCCAAGCAGATAGATGGGGCTATAAGGAGAACATCCTTTATTGAAGGAAGCAACTCTGATTAAAGTGCAGTGCGTGGGTACAACAGTGTATCAAGTGTCATAAGCTAAACTAATGCCAAGCTCAAAAGGCAGGAGGCAAACAAGGAACTGTACATAATATTTATACACCTACAGAGCAGCACTGACTCTTTTGTTTCCCGACGCTCCTATAAAGCAGCTCGGGGCAAGTACAGACAGCGCCGATGCAAAGGGTGGGCTGTTGTTCAAGTACGGAACCTTATCTCCAGCGTTGGTTTCCCAGCATTTGTCCACCACATCCCACGTTTCCAAGCAGAACCTTCAGTCAATTTGAAGTCAAAAGAGTTAAGAGAGTGTTTTATTGTCATATGACCCGAAACGGAACAATGAAATTCTTACTTGCAGCAGCACAATGAAATGTAAACATAATACTCTGTAAAACCCACCACGAGCATCAATACGTGTGTGTGTGTGTGTGTGTATATGTGTGTGTGTGTGTGTGTGTGTGTGTGTGTGTGTGTGTGTGTGTGTGTGTGTGTGTGTGTGTGTGTGTGTGTGTGTGTGTGTGTGCCTATCTATGAATATTATTATAAAGGAGTGATAAAGTGTGGAAACAGGCCTTTCGGCCCAACTTGCCCACACTAACCAACATGCCCCAGCTACACTAGTCCCACCTGCCTGCGTTTGGCCCATATCTCTCTAAACCTCTCCTATCCATGTACCCGTCTAAATGTTTCTTAAATGTGGCGATAGTCCCTGCCTCAACTACCTCCTCCGGCAGCTCGTTCCATACACCCACCACCCTTTGTGTAAAGAAATGTTACCCCTCAGATTCCCATTAAATCTTTCCCTGTTCATCTTAAACCAATGTCCACTGGTTCTCGATTCCCCAATAATGCGTTACCCGATCTATTCCTCTCATGATTTTATACACCTCCATAAGATCACCCCCCCTCTTCCTGCGCTCCGAGGAACAGAGCCCTAGTCTGCTCAATCTGTACAAAAAGACAAACAAACAAATAAACAAACAATACAAAAACGATGCCCCAAATGTAGTTTGGAGCTTATTTGGAGGTTGTAGTTTAATAGCCTGATAGTTGTTGGAAAGACAGGGAGGATATTTCCACGAGAGGGAGAGTCTAGGACCAGAGGGCACAGCCTCAGAATTAAAGGGCGTTCCGTTAGGAAGGAGATGAGGAGTAATTGCTTGATCAGAGGGTGGTGAATCTGTGGGATTCATCACCACAGACAGCTGTGGAGGCCAAGTCAATGGATTTTTTTAAGGCAGAGATTGGCAGATTCTTGATTAGTGTGGGTGTCAGGGGTTAAGGGGAGAAGGCAGGAGAATGGGGTTAGGAGGGAGAGATAGATCAGCCTTGATTGAATGGTGGAGTAGACCTGATGGGCCGAAGGGCCTAATTCTGCTCCTATCACTTATGACCTTGTGACCTAAGAAGCTGCTCCTAAGCCTGGACGTTACAGTATATTCTTCCCGATGGCAGGGGTGAGATGAGAGCGTGGCCAGGGTGGTGTCTGGTGATGCCGGCTGCCTTTTTGAGGCAGCGACTCCTGTAGATCCCTTCGATGGTGGGGAGGGGAGGGGGGGGGGGGGTGGGGAGGTGAATGAAATAAGATCTCCACTCTGCACAATACAGCTCTGTGTGAACACATTCAGTAACAGTTGTCCCAGGTTACTGTTTTTTTTCCCTGCTAATTCCTTGATGTTTTCAATAACCTTCAGTGAAGGAGAACTCTGAGCCCCTGAGCTAATTAAAGTATCCATTCATCTGTCACGCTGCACTTTAATCAGCTCTCACTTCCCTACTCAAGTCTTGGATGTCAAATCATTCATTATAGTCTTATTAGAAATAAAAATCATTGCATTATCTAGTTTGAAAGATCCAACATCATTCCAGCAGCCTCGTTTCTTGTTCCAGTCTGTTTTAGTTCTCACGCAAAAGGTTTGGTAGCACAATCTGGCATGGCCTTGGCACACTTCAACATGGGCACAGTGCCAAATGAAGGGAAACAGGCCCTTCGGCCCAACTTTTCCATGCCGACCAAGGTGCCCCACCCACACTAATGCCAGTGTATGGCCCGCGAAGAGATACGGCGCAGAAACAGGCCCTTCGGCCCACCGAGTCCGCACCCACCAGCGATCCCCGCACATTTAACACTAGTGGGATAACATAGATTTTACATTCGATTTTAGACATTAGAGATACAGAGTGGAAACAGGCCCTTTGGCCCACCGAGTCCTTAATCCCCGCACACTAACACTATCCTACACAGGTAGACAAAAGTGCTGGAGAAACTCAGCGGGAGCAGCAGCATCTATGGAGCGAAGGAAATAGGCAACGTTTCGGGCCGAAACCCTTATGGGTTTCGGCACGAAACGTTGCCTATTTCCTTAAGGGTTTCGGGATGAAACGTTGCCTATTTCCTTAAGGGTTTCGGGATGAAACGTTGCCTATTTCCTTAAGGGTTTCGGGATGAAACGTTGCCTATTTCCTTAAGGGTTTCGGGACGAAACGTTGCCTATTTCCTTCGCTCCATAGATGCTGCTGCACCCAGCACTTTTGTCTACCTTCGATTTCCCAGGATCTGCAGTTCCTTCTTAAACACTATCCTACACACACTGGGGACAATTTACAATTTTTTACTGAAGCCAATTGACCTACACACCTGGGCGCCTTTGGGGTGTGGGAGGAAACCGGAGCACCCGGAGAAAACCCACATGGTCACAGGGAGAATGTACAGACTGTCTACAGACAGCACCCGTGGTCAGGATCCAATCCAGGTCTCTGGCGCTGTGAGGCAGCAGCTCTACCCGCTGCGCCACCGTGCCGCCCTATACTTTTTACTGGAGCATAAAAGAACAATCTGGGAATTCCCGATGGATCAGTATGTCCTGTGACGGTTGCTGGCATCAGCGTTTGATACTAGATGCGAGAATTCAGGGCAAGTGCTGGCACGTAGAGTATTCTATATACCTGCCAAACCTGACTTGGCATCCAAGGACATTTCCTGTTGTTGGGGGGATTGTTAAGAAATTCAGGGGATTTCAGGAACAGTTTCAGATTTGCTTCCTGATATTTATCTCCCTCTGAATACAGAGCTTGCCCTGAGTCAGTTAAGTTCAATTAGCAGTCACAGGAGACATGCTGGGACAGATGATGGGCTGATGTTGGCTGCTCACATATTCCAGGTAAGCTAGTGAAAGGGGGTGAGCAAAGCTCTGAACTGAAGCCAGGTGCCAGTGTAACTCAGCGGGTAAGGCAGCATCTCCAGAGGAAATGGATGGGTAACATTTCACGTCATTTCATAAGTTATAGGGGCAGAATTAAGCCATTTGGCCATTCAATCCTGGCTGATCTATCTCTCCCTCTCAACCCCATTCTCCCGCCTTCCCCCCACAACCTCTGACACCCGCACTAGTCAACAATCTGTCAATCTCCACACCAAAAATATCCACTGACTTGGCCTCCACAGCCGTCTGTGGCAATGAATCCCACAGATTCACCACCCTCTGACCAAAAAAAAATCCTCCACATCTCTTTCCTAAAGGAACGTCCTTTAATTCTGAGGCTGTGGCCTCAGGTCCTAGACTCTCCCACGAGTGGAAACGTCTTCTCTACATCCACTCTATCCATGCCTTTCACTATTTGGTAATTTTCAATGAGGTCCCCCCTAATCCATCTGAACTCCAGACAGAAGAAGAATCTTGATTCAAAACGTCACCCTTCACTTTCCGCCAGAGATGCTGCCTGACCCGCTGAGTTATTCCAGCACTTTGTGTCTATCTTTGGTCTAAACCAGCATCTGCAGTTTCTTGATTCGACACCGAGGAATGTGACAAAATGGCTTTCCTCAGTAGCAACAGATTTGGTTCTGGGTCATACAGTGCAAAAGTATTCATACCCCTTGAACTTTTCCACATTCTGTCACGTTACAACCACAAACGTAAATGTATTATATTGGGATTTTATGTGATAGACCAACACAAAGGGGTGCATAATTGTGAAGTGGAAGGAAAATGATACATGGTTTCCAAATTTTATTACAAATAAAAAACTGAAAAGTGTGGCGTGCAAAAGTATTCAGCCCCTGAGTCAATACTTTGTAGAACCACCTTTCGCAGCAATTACAGCTGCAAGTCTTTTGGGGTATGTCTCTACCAGCTTTGCACATCTAGAGACTGAAATTTTTGCCCATTCTTCTTTGCAAAATAGCTCAAGCTCAGTCAGATTGAATGGAGAGCGTCTGTGAACAGCAATTTCCAAGTCTTGCCAGAGATTCTCAATTGGATTTAGGTCTGGACTTTGACTGGGCCATTCTAACACATGAATATGCTTTGATCTAAACCATTCCATTGTAGCTCTGGCTGCATGTTTAGGGTCGTTGTCCTGCTGGAAGGTGAACCTCCGCCCCAGTCTCAAGTCTTTTGCAGACTCTAACAGGTTTTATTCCAAGATTGCCCTGTATTTGGCTCCATCCATCTTCCCATCAACTCTGACCAGCTTCCCTGTCCCTGCTGAAGAAAAGCATCCCCACAGCATGACTCTGCCACCACCATGTTTCACAGTGGGGATGGTGTGTTCAGGGTGATGTGCAGTGTTAGTTTTCCACCACACATAGTGTTTTGCATTTAGGCCAAAAACTTCAATTTTGGTCTCATCAGACCAGAGCACCTTCCTCCACATGTTTGCTGTGTCCCCCACATGGCTTGTGGCAAACTGCAAAAGGGACTTATGGCTTTGTTTCAACAATGGCTTTCTTCTTGCCACTCTTCCATAAAGGCCCGATTTGTGGAGTGCACGACTAATAGTTGTCCTGTGGACAGATTCTCCCACCTGAGCTGTGGATCTCTGCAGCTCCTCCAGAGTTACCATGGGCCTCTTGGTTACTTCTCGGATCAATGCTCTCCTTGCCCGGCCTGTCAGTTTAGGTGGATGGCCATGTCTTGGTAGGTTTGCAGTTGTGCCATACTCTTTCCATTTTTGGATGATGGATTGAACAGTGCTCCGTGTGATGTTCAAAGCTTGGGATATTTTTTTATAACCTAATCCTGCTTTAAACTTCTCCACAACTTTATCCCTGACCTGTCTGGTGTGTTCCTTGGGCTTCATGATGCTGTTTATTCACTAATGTTCTCTAACAAACCTCTGAGGCCTTCACAAAACAGCTGTATTTACACTGAGATTAGATTACACACAAGAGGACTCTATTTACTAATTAGGTGACTTCTGAAGGCAATTGGTTGCACTGGATTTTATTTAGGGGTATCAGAGTTAAGGGGGCTGAATACTTTTTCAGTTTTTTATTTGTAAACAAATTTGAAAACCATGTATCATTTTCCTTCCACTTCACAATTATGTGCCACTTTGTGTTGGTCTATCACATAAAATCCCAATAAAATACATTTACATGTAACGTGACAAAATGTGGAAAAGTTCAAGGGGTATGAATACTTTTGCAAGCCACTGTACATTCATTAGCTTGGCCTCCATACAATGGATTAGGTAATTCAACTCAGCCAACATTCCAAGGGTGTGCTGAGCAAGTAATTAATTGTTGGTTTTAAAGAAGGAATGCAGATGCTGGAGAATCGAGGCTACACAAAAGGCTGGAGAAACTCAGTGGGTGCAACAGCATCTAAGGAGCAAAGGGGATAGGCGACATTTCGGGTCGAGACCCTTCTTCAGACTAGGTCTGATAATACTCCAATAATTCATTGTTGGAGCAGGTTCCTTTGAACTGCATAGTTCAGCTCAATGCTAAATACCCTGGGGTGTAATGTACAGATGCGCTAGACAGATAGGTAGGTAGGCAGGTAGGTCGGTAGGTAGCTAGGTAGGTAGTAGGTGGGTAGGTAGCTAGGTAGGTAGGTAGGTAGGTAGATTGGTAGATAGGTATGTGTTGGAAGGAATGCAGATGCTGGTTTGGACCGAAGATAGACACAAAATGCTGGAGTAACTCAACGGGACAGGCAGCATCTCTGGAGAGAAGGAATAGGTGACGTTTCAGGTCGAGACCCTTTGTCACACCGAGATTCAGGGGAGAGGGAAACAAGAGATATAGACGGTGATGTAGAGAGATATAGGACAAATGAATGGAAGATATGCGAAAAAGTAACGATGATAAAGGAGACAGGCCATTGTTAGCTGTGAAAACGAGTCACAGGCAATGAGACCGACTAATGTTCAGTTACCTCGTTCACACCTTGGCTGGTCCGATGTTACAGGTGTCATTAGTTACTCAGGCAACAGCGATCCATTACAGCACAGGGCGGCACGGTGCCACAGCGGGTAGAGCTGCTGCCTCACAGAGCCAGAGACCCGAGTTCGATCCCGACCTCGGGTGCTGTCTGTACAGAGTTTGTACGTTTTCCATGAGACCACGTGGATTTTCTCCAGGTGCTCGGGTTTCCTCCCACATCCTAAAGACGTACGTATTTGTAAGTTCATTGGCTTCTGTAAAATTGCCCCTGGTGTGTAGGGAGTGGATGAGAAAGTGGGAAAAAGTAGAACTATGAACGGGTGAGCGGTGGTTGGCGTCGGCTCGCTGGGCCTCAGGATCAGTTAATCAGTCTAGCAATCAAACAATTAATCAATTTTAAATTCCCAGGATGGCGGGACTGTCACATGCTGAGAGAATGGAACGCCTGGTCTTATATACTCTGGAACTTAGAATGATGAGAGGGGATCTTATTGAAACATATAAGATTATTAAGGGTTTGGACACGCTAGAGGCCAATGTTGGGGGAGTCCAGAACCAGCGGCCACAGTTTAAGAATAAGGAGTAAGCCATTTAGAACAGAGATGAGGAAACACTTTTTCTCACAGAGAGTGGTGAGTCTGTGGATTTCTCTGCCTCAGAGGGCGGTGGAGGCCAGTTTTCTGGATACTTTCAAGAGAGAGCTAGATAGGGCTCTTAAAGATAGTGGAGTCAGGGGATATGGGGAGAAGGCAGGAACGGGGTACTGATTGTGGATGATCAGCCATGATCACAGTGAATGGCGGTGCTGGTTTGAAGGGCCGAATGGCCTACTCCTGCACCTATTGTATTTTGTCTGCTGTCTAAATGTCATTAGAGTACCTGCCTCAACTCCCTCCTCCAGCAGCTCGTTCCATACACCACCACCCTTTGTGTGAAAACGTTACCCCTCAGGTTCCTCTTAAATCTTTCCCCCTCTCACCATGTCTTCTGGTTCTTAATTCCTCGATCTCAACACAGGATCAAATACCAACCGACTCTGTCTCCAGCACCTGTTGGTTTATTCTGCATCTCACTAATCTGGCTGAAATGACAGAGGCTCTAAATTTTAGTTTAGTTTAGTTTAGTTTAGTTTGGTTTGGTTTAGAGATGCAGAGCGGAAACAGGCCCTTTAGCCCACCGTGTCCGTTTCGAACAGCACACCGACACTATCCTACACACACTAGGGACAATTTACACATGCACCAAGCCAATGAACCTCCAAACAAACCTGTACGTCTTTGGAGTGTGGGAGGAGACCGGAGCACCCGGCGAAAACCCACGCAGGTCACGGGGAGAACGTACAAACTCCGTACAGACAGCACCCGTAGACAGGATCGAACCCCGTGTCTGGCACTGTGAGGCAACAACCCTAGTTTAGATTTTAAAACTAATATTTTCATTTATCTGAGTGTTTGAAGGATCGCGCAGATGTTTATTCACAAAAATGAAATTACATTTTTTAACCTTTGTACAACTCTTGTCGTAGAAAGGAGCGTTTCCCTAATTGTTGCCGACTTTATTTGAAAGTCCTTAATTAGCAGCCGGTTTCTGCATTTGCACTCTGGAGGGATAAACAGCAGATTCTGAGGCTGATTAATTGTCTGATTTTATTTGCATCCAAGGCTGATTGAAAGTGTAAATACACCATCTGGTTTGGCCCAGTGTTACAGCATTCTGCTGAGTATGTTCCTTATCCATTCCTTAAAACCTTCTGGTGTTTTCAGAAATTGTTCTGGAGAAACATTGGCACATGCATATTTCATTGTGCCGAAAGCTCTCAGGGTAATGAACATCACTGATACTGATATTGTAGAAACCAAGACTCTACGATAAAAATGAATATAAAGGGCCTGTCCCACTTAATCGATTTTTTTCGGTGACTGCCGGCATCCGTCATAGTCGCAGCAGGTGGCCGAAAATTTTCAACACGACTCTTTGGGCGACATGTATGGTCGTGAGTAGTCACCCAAAGAGTCGTACCTTTTTCTGGTCGCCGCTGGGTTTTCAACATGCTGAAAATTTTCGGCCACTTGCTCCGACTATGACGGGTGCCGGCAAGTCACCGAAAAAATTGCGTAGGTGGGACAGGCCCCTAAAGTTAGACAGTAATCCTGCAGTTGTGGAGATAAAGGAAGAGACTAAAGCCCCTGTCCCACTTACATGTCCTTGGCACGCTAATTACGCGACCTCGTGGTCGCGTTGAGGCGCGACAGTCCCGCGAATGTCGAGCGCGTCTTCATGCGCGTCTGGAGCGCGTGCCGTCATTTGAAGACGAACACAAAATGTCGGAGTAACTCAGCGGGACCGGCAGCATCTCTGGAGAGAAGGAATGGGTGACGTTTTGGGTCGAGACTCTTCTTCAGTCTGAAAGAAGGGTCTTGACCCGAAATGTCACCTATTCCTTATCTCCAGAGATGCTGCCTGACCCGTTGTATTACCACAGCTTTTTGTGTCTTTTTTTTTCCAAGTCAAGTCACGTTTATTTGTCACATACACGTACAAGATGTGCAGTGAAATGAAAGTGGCGATGCCTGCGGATCGTGCAAAACAACAGAACAACAGAACAGAACAGAACAGAACCAGTATTTACATTTTAGGAAAAAAAAGGCACTACACAACAGTAAATGAGTCCCTGGTGAGATTAGAGTTTACAGTCCTGATGGCCTGTGGGAAAAAACTCCGTCTCATCCTCTCTGTTTTCGCAGCGTGACAGCGGAGGCGCTTGCCGGGCCGGAGGCTGGAACAGTCCGTAGCTGGGGGGGTAGGGGTCCCTCGTGATCTTGCTGGCTCTGGTCTATGCCAAGAACACTGTGATCAGTTGAGTGTAGTTTATTGGCATGTGTACCGAGGTACACTGAAAAGCTATTGTCACTATATCTTTCATTCATTGTTCTTTATCTCTCCACATCACCGTCTATATCTCTCGTTTCCCTGATCCCTGACCAGTCTGAAGAAGGGCCTCGACCCGAAACGTCGCCTATCTCCTTCGCTCCTTAGATGCTGCTGCACCCGCTGAGTTTCTCCAGCCTTTTGTGTACCCCAGCTATTGTCACGTGCTGTCCAGTCAGCGGAAAAACATACAAGCCGTCCACGGTGATATCTGCTTGCTGGCTCTTTCTGGTTTTTAATCCAACCAGACGCTGTGTTTTAATTAATATTACTACAACAATGCAGAGGTGTCAGTACCATAATGCACAAAGAACCTGCTGATATTCTGCGGGTAGGCAGAGATTTATCACGCGTCCACTAGCAATTGATGCATTTAAATTTCATAACCATTTGTAATTAAGTTTGTTATCCTTAACCATTACCTCTTAAGGGCCTGTCCCTCTTATGTGTCCTTGGCACGCAAATTACGCAACCTCGTGCGAAGATTTTGTTCGATACCGCGCACAACTCCACAGCCCTCCGCGCTTCTCAGTGGGACCAGCCCCGCACGTCTTCAGACTGAGAGTCAGGGAAAGGGAAACAAGCGATATAGGCGATGATGCAGAGAGATATAGAGCATATATCGGGTATGGAGGAGGTAGTTGAGGCAGGTACTATCGCAACGTTTAAGAAACATTTAGTCAGGCACGTGGACAGGACAGGTTTATAGGGATATGGGCCAAAAGCAGGCAGGTGGGACTAGTGTAGATGGGGCATGTTGGTCGGTGCGGGCAAGAGTCTATGAAAACCTACAAAAGGAAGGCATGAGAAAGAACACAGAATTGTGGATACAGGGGTAGACCAAAGTGTTGGAGAATCTCAGCGGGTGCGGCAGCATCTATGGAGAGAAGGAAATAGGCAACGTTTCGGGCCAAAAAGCTTCAACCAGTCTGAAGAAGGGTTTTGGGCCGAAATGTCGCCTATTTCCTTCGCTCCATAGATGCTGCCTCAGCCACTGAGTTTCTCCAGCATTTTTGTCTACCTTCGATTTTACAGCATCTGCAGTTCCTTCATAAACAGAGAATTGTGGACGCAGCCCAGACCATTACACAAATCAACCTCCCTTCCTTTGACTCAATTTATACCTAACGCTGCCTCGGCAAGGCCAGCAGCATAATCGAGGACCAGTCTCATCCCTCTCTTCTCCCCTGTCCCATCGGGCAAGAGGTACAGAAGTGTGAAAACGCACACCTCCAGATTCAGGGACAGTTTCTTCCCAGCTGTTATCAGGTAACTGAACCATCCTACCACAACCAGAGGGCAGTGCTGAACGACTATCAACCTCATTGTTGATCATCAGACTATCTTTGATCGGACGTTGCTGGCTTTACCTTGCACTAAACGTCATTCCCTTATCATGTATCTGTACACTGTGAATGGCTCGATTGTAATCATGTATTGTCTTTGCACTGACTGGTTAGCACGCAACAAAAAAGCTTTTCACTGTACCTCGGTACACGTGATAATAAACTAAACTGAACTCAAACTTAAAATGAGCGTTTGAATTGCATTTTTGTGTCCTTTGTTCCCCGACTGAAATATATGCGGCTCGTTGCCGTGGAGATCAGCTCGCACGTACGGTTTCTTTAATAAATTTCCCCAGTGGTTTGGAGAACTTCTCTATTAAAAAATGAAATTGATTTTTATTCAACACATCGCGAGCTCCCAAACTGAAAAGTCATGAGATCTAAAGGAAATAACTCAACGAGTTGAACCACCACGGTAAAATATATTTTATCACATCTCAACAGTTTTGGAAATGAGACTCTGTGATTTTCACAGTCATTGTGACACCGTGGTTTCTGGAATATCATGATCAGTGTGGAAATAAGTTAATATATACATCTACAAATTCATTTCCTTATAAACACATTAAATCCTTGTCAGGATATAAGAGTAGATCGTATATTCCACTTGAAACAACCTGAACTACAGTCTGAAGAAGGGTCTCAACCCGAAACGTCACCCATTCCTTCTCTCCAAAGATGCTGCCTGTCCCGCTGAGTTACTCCAGCATTTTGTGTCTATCATTGGTGTAAGCCAGCATCTGCAGTTCCTTCCTAAACACTACTATCTACCTCTTACATCTTTGGAGTGTGGTAGGAAACTGGAACACCTGGAGAAAACCCACCAGGACCTGTATTCTGAATCATCATTATTTGATTTCCAGCCCACAATGGTAAATTGAGTTGGATTTGTACAGGGCTACGCAGTGGTGGGTGTACAAGGAGTAAAGAAGGGGGCTGAGAATGGGAATCTAGTCATGGTTCAGGCCAAGCTATGTTACAGTTTGTTTGTGTTCGCATTGCACAAGACACTGAATATCATTAGTACATAACAAGCTCCTTCACATAGGAACAACCTTCTGCCGAAATAAAGATCAGTTTTCACATTAATTATCTCAATAAACTGTGCCGAACAAATAAAAATAAAATTAATGAACATTTCATTATAGACTCCACCCCCCCCCTCCCATTCCAAATCCGACCTTTCTGTCCTGGGCCTCCTCCATTGCCGGGGTGAGGCCCATCGCAAATTGGAGGAGCAGCACCTCATATTTCGCTTGGGTAGTTTACACCCCAGCGGTATGAACGTTGACTTGTCCAATTTCAGGTAGTCCTTGCTTTCTCCCACCTTCCCCTACCCTTCCAGGCTCTCCCACAGCCCACTGTCTCTGCCTTTCCTTTCTCCCCCCCCCCGACATCAGTCTGAAGAAGGGTCTCGACCCTAAATACCGCCTGTTCCTTCTCTCCATAGATGCTGCCTCACTCACTGAGTTTATCCAGCATTTTTGTCTACTTCCATTTCATTATAGACAATCAGCACAATCTTAGTTCAGTGTAGTTGATTGTCCCGTGTACCGAGGTACAGTGAAAAGCTTTTGTTGCGCGCTATCCAGTCAGCGGAAAGACAGTACATGATTACAAGGGGGCGCCATCGAGTATGGCTGCTCTGCCTGCAGCTTCTGTCCTTTTCATCCTTTTTTTTGTTTTTAGTGTCTTAAATATTTTGTTTTGAGCTCTAGTCTTTTGTGTGTGTGTGTGTGTGTGTGGGGGGGGGAACTGTATTCGCGGTCCCTACCTGGTCGGAGTTGCGGTTTTCCACTGAGCCGCAATTTCGCCCCTTCCTCGCGGCCTACCAACGGGCCCGGAGCGGCGTTTCCTGCCGGGACCGGCCAGAACTTCAGCTTCAGCGGCGGCACAGCGCTGAGGCACCATCGCGGAGCGGGCGATGCCTTACCTGGGTCGCCGTATGGCAAGCTCCGGAGTGCTGGGCCCGCTGACTCCAACATCGCGGAGCTGTGGTCGTGGGGCGTCCAGCTGTGGGCGGCGCTGAGTTTAACCACCACGGAGCCTGGGATCTCTCGCCGAGGTCACCAGTGTCGGAGCTCCGACCAGCACGGCCTGTGGACTTCAGGAGCCGCGGTCTCTGGGGAGGAAGCGGCCGTTCCAGGCACTCCAAGCCGTGGAGAATGTTTTCCCGACGCCGGAACTCCATCATCTGTGACGTCATCGCGCAACGCCATGCGCTAGGCGTACGCCGTCAAGACGCTGCTTATAACATCAACACGCTGCGTACGCCCATCGAGACGCTGCGTACGCCCTCAATGCGCCTGCGGGTCGACAGGCCGTTGGCGCGTGGGATTTTCGGACAGTGCAAGATTTTCGGAGCCCTGCGCGATGTCCGGACCAGCCCCGCACAACTCCATATGCCTTCGTCGATCGAAGTGGGACCGGCCCCGCGAGGCCGTACGCCTCAAGTGACCACGTTTGGTCGCGCCAGACGCATGAAAACGCATGCTGGTGTAACAGGCCCTTAAGAGACAGTGAGAGAAATTGAGGTGGGTGGTGCGTAGTGGATTTTGCTGAGTAGCTCAGGGGTCACAAAGCATGGATGCACACAAACAACAAATGGCATGTGTGATTTCTGGGAAAAAAACTCTTCCATTCTCTTGAGAGAATCTGACTTAATGAGTGTTTCCAGCTCTCTCTGGAGTTTCCTTTTCAGATTCGCAACTTCTACAGTTTTTTAAAGTCTGCTTTCTGTCACATAATAAATTCAGTGATCAGAAAAAATAAACAGTGCAGCCACCAACTGCTCGTATTGTGTAGGAAGGAACTGCAGATGCTGGCTTACACTGAAGATAGACACAGAGTGCTGGAGTGACTCAGCGAGCCAGGCAGCATCTCTGGAGAACATGGATAGGTTTAGGAAGGAACTGCAGATGCTGGAAAATCGAAAGTGCTGGAGAAACTCAGCGGGTGCAGCAGCATCTATGGAGCGAAGGAAATAGGCAACGTTTCGGGCTGAACCCCTTCAAAGGTAGACAAAAGTGCTGGAGAAACTCAGCAGGAGATAGTTAACGTTTCGGGGCGAAACCCTTTGGGTTTTGGCCCGAAACGTTGCCTATTTCCTTCGCTCCATAGATGTCGAACATGGATAGGTGACATTTAGGGTCGGGACTTTTCTTCTGAAGAAACGTCGCCTATCCATGTTCTCCAGATACTCGTCAGAAGAAGACAGAAAGTAGACACAAAATGCTGGAGTAACTCAACGGGACGGGCGGCATCTTTGGAGAGAAGGAATGGGTGACGTTTCGGATCGAGATCAGACTGAAGTGGGCAGGGCTGGAGAACTGTCTTCAATACAAAAGACACCAGATCGTGCCAGTTCCAAGCAAGTCAGATCCTCCCTCTCTCTCCAACACCCCCAGGCTTGGAAAGTGCCTGGAGCTAGATATCTAAAGAGCAGCAATGCATGATTAGGTCACCAAGAAGCGATTGCCTGTACATCTAAGAATTTCTTACATTGAAGTGATTCATCAATAAGTTTCATTTAAAACCTGTCTTTATTCCAATAGTCTGTTCCAGATGTGTATTGGAGTGATAAAATAATGTTGAGAGTCAAAGGTACTTTGTACTTTGTAACTTTGTCAATGCCCTTTATGTAGCGATTATTCGCATACCTTGGGACTGCAAGCCTAGAATATCACTGTGACTTGTCACATGTGCCAATAAAGTAGTCATTCACTCATTCGTTCAAACCTGTATGTATTTGGAGTGTGGGAGGAAACTGAAGGTCAAAAGTCAAAAGTCAAAAGTCAAAAGAGTTTATTGTCGTGTGTCCCTGACAGGACAATGAGATTCTTTCTTTGCTTCAGCACAACAGAACATAGTAGGCATTGACTACAGAACAGATCAGTGTGTCCATATACCATTATATACGTAAATACACACATGAATGAATAAATTGGATAAAGGTCTCAGAGAAAACCCACGCAGGTAACGAGGAGAACGTACAAACTCCGTACAGACAGCACCGTAGTCAGGATGGAGCCCGGGTCTCTGGCGCCGTGAGGCAGCAACTCTACCGCTGCGCCACCGTGCCAGCCAGTGGTCTTCAGTACTACTGTGGCAGGAGAGCGGGCAGTGCCAGCCCAGCCGGTTTCCGCTTTGCCGACTCGTCACGGACAGCAGCTGCATTTTCCTCCGTATTTACAAAACAATATTTGCACGAGCAGGAACAGTCAATGTTGCTTGTGGGTTATTTGGTTAAAGTGCATCCTCCTGTGTGTCCGTCACTAAACACATCCATACTGTTCCAACACAAGGCCAACTGCTCTCAGCTGGGCAACACCGCGCTGGTGCCAGTAACTCCAACGTCCCTTACCCAGTAGAACCATCCTATCAACAACTAGAGAGTGGTCCTGGACACACATCTACCTCATTGGACACCCTCGGACTAAACTAAACCAAACCAAACCAAACCAAACTAAACTAAACTAAAATAAAATAAAATAAACTGAAATAAAGTAAAGATAAACACAAAATGCTGGAGTAACTCAGCAGGACAGGCAGCATCAGGAGAGAAGGAATGGGTGATGTTTCGGGTCGAGACTCTTCCTCAGATCTTCATCAAACTAAAGTAAACTGAACTGAACTGAACTAAACTACAGACAGCCTCTGCAGTCAGGATCAAACCCAGGTCTCGTGCGCTGTAAGGCAGCAACTCTACCCTGTCAATGTTCTACCCAATATTCTTCCATCATCCAGCCTATTTCCTGCTGAATATCATCAGGTCATAAGTAATTACGCCATTGGGCCCATCATGGCTGATCTCTGCCTCCAAACCCCATACAGGCGGGGTAACACCTGTATGGTGTTGAGTAGTCGCCCAAAGAGTCGTACCTTTTTCTGGTCGCCGCTGGATTTTCAACATGTTGAACATTTACGGGTTTCGGCCACCTACTGCGACTATGACCAGTGCCAGCAAGTCGCCGAGAAAGCCACGTAAGTGGGACAGGCCCTTAACCGTGAAGATCTTTTAAAGATTCCTAACTTCAAAGTAAAACTGCCTGGTTAGATCTGTTAAGACCACCAGGGGCGCCGGCCGGGGAGATGACCAGGCCTGCCAGCAGCCCGTTAGTTTTTTAATCCTTTGTTATTTTTAGCGTCTGTTAAGAGTTTGTTTGAATGTTCTTCAGTTTGTTTTATGTGGAGTGGGGGGGGGGGGGGGGGCGACGGGGGGAACTTTTTTCAAGTTCTTACCTTCCCAGAGATGTGATCAATTTTCGGATCACATTCTCCGGGCTCTGCGGCCTACCATCGCTGGAGCTGGGAGCCGCCTCGGACTGTCGTGAGCCCCACCTCGGGGCGCGGACTTAACATCGGAGCGGATCCCTTGCCTGGGATCGCTCCCACCGCGGCCTGCGGACTTACCATCAAGGACTCGCAGTCTCGGGGGAGGCTAGTCGGGAGCTCCAACGCCGCAGAAGGTTCATCCAGCCCCGACACGAGGTTCGATCGCCCGGCGCGGGGGAGCTGACATCCCCCCGATGCGGGAGCTGAACGCCGTCAACGGAGGGCCCAAACGCCGCCGGCTACGGGAGACAAGACCGTCCCGTCAACGGGGGGCTCGAGGCCCCCAACCCAGGAAGAATAAAAGGAAGGCCTTGAACTTTATTTTGCCTTCCATCACAGTGAGGAACGTGTCGGGGTCACTGTGGTGGGTGTTCATGTTTAATGTGTTTTTGAGTGATCTGTTGCTTTTAATTGTATGACTGACCTGGCCAAGGAAATTCCTCGTATGTTGCAAAACATACTTGGCCAATAAAATCTGATTCTGATTCTAACAATTAGCCAGAAAAATTGTTTTGTTGAAATTATGCACAAAAATCACAAAATATATGTTTTACTTTTTGCATACATTTTTTCCCCTGAATTACTGCAAACTGGAATTGCTAATATATCAGATTGCTAACTGCGGTTCAAAATAATTCAAACACTGTAAACTTCCTGTTATCATTTAATTCTCCTCTTAACTATATCACAGAACAGGGCGGCACGGTGGCGCAGCGGTAGAGCTGCTGCCTCACAGCGCCAGAGACCCGGGTTCGATCCTGACCACGGGTGCTGTCTGTACGGAGTTTGCACGTTCTCCCTGTGACCTGCGTGGGTTTTCTCCAGGGTCTCAGGTTTCCTCCTGCACTCCAAAGATGTACAGGTTTGTAGGTAAATTGGCTTGGTGTAAATATAAAATTGTCCCTAGTGTGTGTAGGGTAGTGCCAGCGTGCGGGGATCGCTGGTCGGCACGGACTCGGTGGGCCGAAGGGCCTGTTTCCGCGCTGTATCTCTAAACTGAAGTATGTGTTTATAGAACGCACCACTTTCTGCCTCACCCATAACAAACTCATTCAAGCATCACTCAATTAATTGCAACAGAACTGCCTTCCTGGAAGGGGTCGTTTCCTAACAAGCGATAGGCTTCCAGTAGCTGCAGCAGCCAGTTGCTGATGCAATAAGCAATGACTTCTGAGTTGATTTGCCCTATGGCCACCTGTGACGTATCTCCAGACTAAACAAAATTGGGAAAACCACGATGAAAATGTTGGAAATCGGCAATGAAAACAAAGCTCTCCGAGCTGCTTCGGTTGGGTCTATGTTTCACATGTGTTTTCTTGCCATGAGTAGCCTCAAAGGAGACCCCCTTGTCAAATGTTTTGAGGGCTTGATCCGACTCTCGAGACTTCTATCTTCAAAGCTGCAGTTCTGAAGGAGTGCTGTAGGATATGAAGTGCTGGCTTTGGATAGATACTGTATTAACCTGGGATATCCGTGCAGAATTATTCCGATCAGACTTGTTTCAGACAGCTTAAATACTTCCACATGACCAGTCTTCACGCTGCCTCGGAAAAGCAGCCAACGTAATCAAAGACTGGTTGTTCCTTCTTCTCTCTGCTCCTGTCCAGCAGAAGGCTCAGAAGCAAACAAACTCAGGAACAGGAGAGCCAGTCTACCCCACGACACAAGGGGGAGGAGTTGTACAGGTTGATAACCACAGGGAAGACGGATCTCCTGTGGCGTTCTGTGCTGCATCTTGGTGGAACCAGTCTGTTGCTGAAGGTGCTCCTCAGGTTGACCAGTTGGTCATGGAGGGGGTGAGCTGTATTGTCCAGGATACTCCGCAGTTTGAGGGGCATCCTCCCCTCCAAGACCAACCTCCCATGGATCCAACTCCACTCCCAGGATGGAGCCAGCCTTAAGGGCCTGTCCCACTTATGTGTCCTTGGCACGCAAATTACGCGACCTCGTGGTCACGTTGAGGCGCACGGGCATCGTACGGCCGCCGCGGGGCCGGTCCCACTGAGAAGCGCAGAGGGGTATGTAGTTGTGCGCGATATCGCGCGGGGCTCCGAAATGTTGTAGCGAACGAAATCTTCGCTCACGACCGGCCTGTCGCGTAACTGATGGCCAAAGTGGGACAGGCCCAAGACCCTGGCGCGCCGCAACGTCTCACCTCCAACAGCAGCAGAAGCGGGCAAACGATCGCCGAGCTCGGCCTGGGGCTCACGTCCGGATCCGCCCACACTTCCACTCCCAGAGGGGGGCCAAGAAAATTGAAGATAGACACAAAATGCTGGAGTAACTCAGCGGGACCGGCAGCATCTCTGGAGAGAAGCAATGGGTGACGTTTCGGGTCAAGACCCTGCTTTTAGACCGAAGAAGAGTCTCGACACAAAACGTCACACATTCCTTCTCTCCAGAGATGCTGCCGGTCCCGCCGGGTTACTCCTGCATTTCGTGTCTATCTCGTTAGTCGTCTGTGGTACCTGCTGAATGTCGTGATGTATTAGCACTCAGCCCTGGCCCCCTTGAAGCCATGATGAATTCCTGTGGTTTTGCATCAAAGCCAGGTGCATCAATGTCCAAGCGCAACGTAACAGATGAGGTTTGAGCACCAGCCACATTGGCTGGAGGCTGAAGAGGCTCTGTGTAAAGTGAGCGTACATAATCGGCCCAGCCAACACACTGCGTCTCATTCCATCACTAACTGGCTGTGAGCTTGGCAGGTTCACTCCGGCCCACCACAGGGCACAGAGTGTGATGTCGTTCCGGCTTCAATGGGGCGAGAGGGAAGAAAAGATGGTTTATTCTAAGTCTGGCCAGCGCTAAATGTGGACTTGGTGTCATTGAAGTTGGGACGAGCGAGACTGGAGAATTCAAAGTTCACTAAAATGCTCCAAGATAAATATTGGCCAAACAAGGAACTGCAGACGGAACGTGTAGGAAGGTAGACAAAAATGCTGGAGAAACTCAGCGGGTGAGGCAGCAACTATGGAGTGAAGGATTAGGTGACGTTTTGGGTCGAAATCCTTCTTCAGACTGATGTGAAGGAAGCTGGTTTACATCGAAGATAGACACTAAGTGCTGGAGTAACTCAACGGGTCAGGCAGCACCTCTGGGGAGAAGGAATGGGTGACGTTTCGGGTCGAGACCCTTCTTCAGACCTGGTGGTTTGTACCAAAGATCGACACAAAGTGCTGGAGTAACTCAACGGGTCAGGCAGCATTTATGGAGAAGATGGATAGGTGACGATTTGGGTCAGCAGAAGGGTGGAAGGGTGAAACGTCACCTATCCATGTTCTCCACAGATGCTGCCTGACCCGCTGAGTTACTCCAGCACTCTGTGTCTACCTATTGCCTGTGTGCCGGTGCATATATCTACCAGAGGCAATTACCCACCTAAGCAAATGTCCGTGTGTTTCGTGTTGTGAGTTGGATTTTTTTTAACGTCTTTTCCTATTGGAGATGGTGCATGAAAAAACTTAGCTTAAACACCACCTTTCCTGACCTTGGAATCTCCCAAACAGATTAGATGCAATTAAGTACTTTCGAAATGCAGTTTCTATTATAATGTGGGAAAAATGACAGCCAATTTGCGAGCGGGTCCATAAGTGGGCATATCTGACCTTTCATCTCGACTTATATATTAGAGTCATTAAGATATGTGATTCTTTGCTGGGCTCATTATATTTCAGAGAATATCTTTCTATGCAGGATGCTGAAAAATTCAAACCACGTTCGCTGTGAATTTAAACCGTGAGCAGTTTTGTCAGGGGTTATGGGGAGAAGGCAGGAGAATGGGGTTAGGAGGGAGAGATAGATCAGCCATGATTGAATGGCGGAGTAGACTCGATGGGCCGAATGGCCTAATTCTTCTCCTATGACTTATGACCTTATGACCGTTTGCAGAGCTTGGAGATTAATGCAGGTGACCTATGCTGTCCCAATCCCTGATCATGTGGTCATAAGGTCATGTGATAGGAGCAGAATTAGGCCATTTGGCCCATCAAGTCTACTACGCCATTCAATCGTGGCTGATCTGTCTCTGCCCCCAACCCCATTCCCCAGCCTTCTCCCCATAACTCCTGACACCAGTACTAATCAAGAATGTATCTATCCACTGACTCGGCCTCCACAGCCGTCTGTGGCAAAGAATTCCACAGATTCACCACCCTCTGACTAACAAAATTCCTCCTCATCTCCTCCATAAAGAAAAATCCTTTAATTCTGAGGCTATGACCTCTACTCTCCCACTAGTGGAAACATCTTCTCCACATCCACTCTATCCAGGCCTTTCACTATTCTGTATGTTTCAATGAGATCCCCCCCCTCATCTTTCTAAACTCCAGCGAGTACAGGCCCAGTGCTGTCAAACGCTCATCATATGCTAACCCACTCATTCCTGGGATCATTCTCGTAAACCTCCTCTGGACCCTCTCCAGGGCCAGCTCATCCTTCCTCAGATATGGGGCCCAAAATTGCTCCCAATACTCCAAATGCGGCCTGACCGGCGCATTATAGAGCCTCAGCGTTACATCGCAGATAAACACAAAATGCTGGAGTAACTCAGCGGGCCAGGCAGCATCTCTGGAGAGAAGGAGTGGGTGACGTTTGGGGTCAAGACCTTCCTTCAGAAAGCATTACATCCCTGTCTTTGCATTCCAGTCCTCTTGAAATAAATGCTATCCTTAAATTTCTCACTCCACTCCTGAAAATCAGCATAAAAGTGACTTCCACCATCGTACACTTACAAATGATTTGTCCCCCTCCCGCTGCCTGAGTCCACTGCACCTCGTTACTTGCCCATACATCTACAATCCAAGATGCTTTGTTCATAAGACCATCAGTCATGGGGCAGAATTAGGCCATTCGGCCCATCAAGTCTACTCTGGCATTCAATCGTGGCTGTTCTATCTCTCCCTCTCAACCCCAGTCTCCTGCCTCCTCCCCAAAATATCAAGATGTGGCATCAGGGTTAGCATGGGGAGGTTGGGCCAAAGGGCCTTTTTCTGCCCTGTGTGACTATGACTAACTAAAGATGTGAGTAGTGGCAACCATTAGACATGAGATGGCCTCCGGGGCCCACAGTGTCCGCGGCGACCAGTGAGGTTTGTACACGTGCGCTATCCCTTGCACTTGGGACGATTTACAATTGTGTCAAAACCAATTAACCTACAAACCTGCACATCTTTAGAGTGCGGGAGGAAACTGAAACGCCCGGAGAAAACTCAAGCAGGTCACGGGGAGAACGTACAAACTCCGTACAGACAGCAGCCGTAGTCAAGATTGAACCCGGGTCTCTGGCGCTGTGAGGCAGCAACTCTACCGCTGCGCCACCGTGCCACATGTTGGATTCACTTTCTGTTGTGCCTTGGGCATTTTGAACTGGAGAGCGTCATCTGCCTGTGGTCCAATACGTTCAGAGGCAAATAACAAGCAATCTCCGGGGTGGCACGGTGGCACGGCAGTAGAGTGGTAGAGGGGTAGAGGCCTGGGTTCGATCCTGGCTACGGGTGCTGTCCCTATGGAGTTTGTACGTTCTCCCCGTGACCTCTGGATGCTCCGGTTTCCTCCCACACTCCAAAGATGTACAGGTTTGTAAGTGAATTGGCTTCGGTAAATTTGCGCCAGTGTGTGTGTGTGAGATTGTGGACTTTGGAAGGAGTAGGATGGGGACCCACAGACCCGTTTATATCAATGGGTCGATGGTGGAAAGGGTCAAGAGCTTCAAATTCCTGGGCGTGCTCATTTCCAAAGATCTCTCCTGGTCCCAGAACACAGATGCAATCATAAAGAAAGCACATCAGCGCCTCTACTTCCTGAGAAGATTACGGAGAGTCGGTATGTCGAGGAGGATTCTCTCGAACCTCTACAGGTGCACAGTAAAGGGCATTCTGACCGGTTGCATCGTGGCTTGGTTCGGCAACTTGTGCGCCCAGGAGCGGAAAAGACTGCAAAAGGTTGTAAACACTGCCCAGTCCATCTTCGGCTCTGACCCAACCATCGAGGGGATCTATCGCAGTCGCTGCCTCAAAAAGGCTGGCAGCATCATCAAGGACCGACACCATCCTGGACACAGACTCATCCCTCCACTGCCTTCAGGTAGAAGGTACAGGAGCCTGAAGTCTGCAATGACCAGGTTCAGGAATAGCTACTTCCCCCAAGGCCATCAGGCTATTAAACTCAACTCATACAAAAATTGAACTTTAATTAGCATACTGCACTTTATATGCTTGTTTGTGTGTATATATATATATATTCAATGGTATCTGGACACACTGATCTGTGTATTATTTATGCCTGCAATATTCTTTGTGCTGAAGCAAAGCAAGAATTTCATTGTCCTATCTGGGACACATGACAATAAACTCTCTTGAATCTTGAAGGATAGAACTGGTGTAAGGGTGACTGTACATCAGCACAGACTCAGTGGGCCAAAGGGCCTGTTTCCACACTGCATCTCTAAAATCCGAGATGCACGGGGACCACGTGGGTTTTCTCCGGGTGCTCCGGTTTCCTCTCACATTCCGAAGACGTGCAGGTTTGTAAGTCAATTCGCTTCTGTAAAATATGAGAAGCAGATAACGATGGGACATTACACGCAATGAATGATTTCCAATAAATCCTTTGGTTAGGACCCAACATGCCAGTCCACCAATAAAGAGGTCAGGGAAGAGGTCACCCTATTTGAGTCGAGCTCCTAAAACATTCCATGCATCGCTCCAACGGAAGTCAAGTGGAGTCGACAGATTGATGTGCGGATTTCGATCCATCTAAGAAATAGCTGGAGGCTGAATATGGAGGATTAATGTGACTTACTTAAAGAGATAAAGAAATACTATGTACTTTATTAATATATTTTAATGAATCATTACCTCCAAAGATAACATCGAAGTAACGCCCTATCGTGTATCCCTCAAAAGACCTTGCAAAGGTTTGCATACTGGTCAAAAATTGGCATTGAAGTTCTCTGATTAGTTTAACACTTCAATCAATACTGACGATTTAAGGTTAATTGTCACAGGTTTGACCTTTGCCCTGTTGCCTTACCCACTGCTCTTAGCATCAACACTAAATCTATGAAGATTATCTCTTTAATGTCAATTAGGGATTCTTTGAAGTGATTGCAGACTTTACTTAAGGGCCTGTCCTGCGAGCATGCGACTCCAAAATGGTCCAGTTTTTGTTTATGGCTTCAGAAGTTACATTGTGCAAACAAAATAGAAAGTATTATTGTTGTACGCAGCGTCTTGACGCCATATGTCACGCGCGAACTTCCCGAGAACTTCGCTCAAACGTCATGTCACTCACTCGACCTCCGCGCGGCCCCCGCTTCCGGTTTGGTTGCACTCGCTGCATGCAGGCGCATGCTGGTGGGACCGGCCCTGTACAGGGATCACTCGACCTCCGCACGACCCCCGCGCGGCCCCCGCTTCCGGTTTCGTCGCGCTCGTCGCATGCAGGTCGCATGCTCGTGGGACAGGCCCTTTACAGTTCCTGGTGAAGCAGAGGCTTAAAGAGCTACGATCACAGAGGAGGCATGGACTATCACAATATTTAACATAGAAACAGAAACATAGAAAATAGGTGCAGGAGGAGGCCCTTCGAGCCAGCACCGCCATTCATTGTGATCATGGCTGATCGTCCCCAATCAATAACCCGTGCCTGCCTTCTCCCCATATCCCTTGATCCCACTAGCCCCTAGACCTCTATCTAACTCTCTCTTAAATCCATCCAGTGATTTGGCCTCCACTGCCCTCTGTGGCAGGGAATTCCACAAATTCACAACTCTCTGGGTGAAAAAGATTTTTTCTCACCTCAGTCTTAAATGGCCTCACCTTGATTCTAAGACTGTGGCCCCTGGTTCTGGACTCGCCCAACATTGGGAACATTTTTCCTGCATCTAGCTTTTCCAGTCCTTTTATAATTTTATATGTTTCTATAAGACCCCTCCTCATTCTTCTAAACTCCAGTGAATACAAGCCTAGTCTTTTCAATCTATCCTCATATGAGACATTTGGACAGGTACATGGATAGGACAGGTTTAGATGGATATGGGCCAAATGCAGGCAGGTGGGACTAGTGTAGATGGGGCATGTTGATTGGTGTGGGCAAGTTGGGCCAATGGGTCTATTTACATGTTCAAGAAGGAACTGCAGATGCTGGAAAATCGATGGTAGACAAAATTGCTGGAGAAACTCAGCGGGTGCAGCAGCATCTATGGAGCGAAGGAAATAGGCAACGTTTCGGACCGAAACCCTTCTTCAGACTGGTGCAGGGGTCTATTTACATACTGTATCACTCTATAATATGGGCCAAACGCAGGCAGGTGAGACGAGTGTAGATGTGACATCGTGGCCGGAAAGGCCTGTTTCCACGTTGTGTGACTCTATGACTCCGTGTTCTCCGTAACACCGAGGCAACGTTGACAAGACTCTCCGGGTCACAGAGGAAGCTCCACAATCTGCCGGAGAGAGGCAAGGTCAAGTCAGTCACAACAGTTCCTTTTAAAATATATATTGCATTGGTTCTATCCCTGATTGAAGAAGCATGCTGCTGGAAGTCTGAAATAAACCAATCCTTTCTAGATCCCCGGCCAATTATCTGAAAGCAACTAACATGTTAATAAGGAGCGTTGATTTGGGCACTCTTCAATGCAGTGTCGAGATCTCGAGCTGAGGGTTCATTAACTCGATTGAAATTTGTGTGCTGCATAAAAGAGACGCACCGTGCCAATTGTTGGTTCATGATGAGATCTTGTTGAGATTTGCCAGTTTTTTTACAGTCAAGGGCAGAGAAATAAAATCAATAAATTCGCAGAGGCTGGAAATCTGGAACGAGAACCCAAAATGTAGAGAACCCTCAACAGCTTAGCACAGTGGCGCAGCGGTAGAGTTGCTGCCTCACAGCGCCAGAGACAGACCCGGGTTCCATTCTGAGTACAAGTTAATTTTGTTTGCTTTAGTTTAGTTTAGAGAAACAGGCCCTTCGGCCCATCGGGTCCACGCCGACCAATGATCACCCGTACACTAGCACTGTCCTACACACACTGGGGACAATTTACAATTCACAGAAGCCCATTAACATACAAACCTGCACGCCTTTGGAGGAAACCAAAGATCTCGGAGAAAACCCACGCAGGACGTACAAACTCGGTACAGACAGCACCCGTAGTCGGGATCGAACCCGGATCTCTGGCGCTGTGAAGCAGCAACTCTACCCGCTGCGCCACCATACTGGCGTGAACAGTTCCCATCAGGATTAGCCTGATATTAACAGGCAAGAACAGAGAGAAAAAAAAAAAATCTCGCTAAAGCTGGAAACCTGGAATGAGGACCCAGAATTTAGGGAACATTCAACAGGTCGGCACGGTGGCGCAGCGGTAGAGTTGCTGCCTCACAGCGCCAGAGACATGGGCTTTCGATCCTGACTATGGGCGCTGTCTGTACGGAGTTTGTTCGTTCTTCTTCTAACCTACGTGGGTTTTCTCCGGGTGCTCCGGTTTCATAAGTTCATAAGTCATGGGAGCAGGATTAGGCCATTCGGCCCATCAAATCTACTCCACCATTCAATCATGGCTGACCTATCTTTCCCTCTCAACCCCATTCTCCTGCCTTCTCCCCATAACCCCTGACACCCGCACTAATCAAGAATTCCTCCCACATTCCAAAGAATCACATTCCGTCGGCCATTTGGCTTCTGTAAATTGCCCCTAATGTGTAGAATGTAAAAGTGGGCCAAAGGGCCTAGTCCTGTGCTGCGCTGTTCTATGTTCTAATGGGACCCATCCAGCCCCTCGTGTTCCTGAGGCCGAACGATTTCAGAATGATGTTTAGAGAGAGAGTAAAGATTAAATGCTTACTACATGCACTCCGCTGCCTGCCTGCTACATGCTCTGGGTTGCATGGTGCAGTCGGTGAGCGCACACCTATTTTTGTGAGGACCAAAGTCCTGCGGGACTTTTCAGACATAACTGGATTAGCTATCCCAAGGTTAAAACATCACAGCGCACAGACACAAAACTGCCGACACAGCAACCTCACAAAAGGACTTTAACCCAATGTGTAAAACCGCTCAGAGAATCACACACTCGTTAATAATGTTTGCTTCCCACTCACAAGCCAACGTTATCCATTTGTTAACATTTTGCAATATTTGCTGTAACATGGACAGCACGGTGGGGATGCGGCAGAGACCCGGGTTCGATCCTGACTACGGGTGCTGTCTGTACGGAGTTTGTATGTTCTCCCTGTGACCTGCGTGGGTTTTCTCCAGGATCACCGGATTCTCCCACACGTGAAAGACGTACAGGTTTGTACGTTAGTTGGCTTCGCTAAATTGTGAATTGTCCCTAGTGTGCGGGGATCGCTGGTCGGCGCAGACTTGGTGGGCCGAAGGGCCTGTTTCTGCACTGTATCTCTAAACTAAACTAAAACCAAACTGGCCAACTGTTCCCGATGTTGGGGGAGTCCAGAACCACAGTTTAAGAATAAGGGGTAAGCCATTTAGAACGGATATGAGGAAACAAATTTTTACACAGAGAGCGGTGAGTCTGTGGAATTCTCTGCCTCAGAGGGCGGTGGAGGCCGGTTCTCTGGATACTTTCAAGAGAGAGCTGGGTTCTTAAAGAAAGCGGAGTCAGGGGATATGGGGAGAAGGCAGGAACGGGGTACTGATTGGGGAAGATCAGCCATGATCACATTGAATGGCAGTGCTGGCTCGAAGGGCAGAATGGCCTACTAATGGCACCTATTGTCGATTGTCTAATGCCAGTAAAGTCCGATCATAGATAGTCCGAGGGTCACCAATGAGGTAGATATGAGTTCAGCACTGCTCTCTGGTTGTGGTGGGATGGTTCAGTTGCCTGATAACGGCTGGGAGGAAATGGTTGAGCTGTGAAAAGTGCGGGAACATCATCCCCATCACAGTAATCGACATGTGTCGGAAGGAACTACAGATGCTGGTTTAAACCAAAGAAAGACACAAAAAGCTGGAGCAACTCAGCGGGACAGGCAGTATCTCTGGAGAGAAGGAATGGGTGACATTTCGGGTCGAGAGGCTTACCGACACTCCAGTCTGCAGTGGCAGCGTACTTACTGTGAGTGGTGAGCATGTGGTTTAAATCTGACGCAGTTTGAAACTTCCCACATAGTGTCTCAAGCTCTTGAGTCAAATTTCCGCTCTTTATATCTGTCTTTTCCCTGCCACCAACGGAGTTACTGCAAAATACCCGACAACAATACCTCCCGCTTGTGCCCTGTCATCTGCTCATCTGTGGCAGAGGTTACTGTAACCTTACATCCAGATGCAACGCTGGGAACCAAAAATGTTTGCTACAGTTTAGTTCAGTTTATCGTCCGTGTACCGAGGTTACCCCTTAAAATTAGCGGAGTCAGGGGATATGATTACCTGACTGATTCCTGGGATGTCAGGACTTTCATATGAGGAAAGACTGGATAGACTTGGCTAGAATTTAGAAGACTGAGGGGGGATCTTATAGAAACTTACAAAATTCTTAAGGGGTTGGACAGGCTAGATGCGGGAAGATTGTTCCCGATGTTGGGGAGGTCCAGAACAAGGGGTCACAGTCTAAGGATAAGGGGGAATTCCTTTAGGACCGAGATGAGGAAAACATTTTTCACACAGAGAGTGGTGAGTCTCTGGAATTATCTGCCACAGAAGGTAGTTGAGGCCAGTTCATTGGCTATATTTAAGAGGGAGTTAGATGTGGCCCTTGTGGCTAAAGGTTTCAGGGGGTATGGAGAGAAGGCAGGTACAGGATACTGAGTTGGATGATCAGCCATGATCATATTGAATGGCAGTGCTGGCTCAAAGGGCCGAATGGCCTACTCCTGCACCTATTGTCTATGTTTCTATGGGGAGAAGGCAGGAACGGGGTACTGATTGGGGATGATCAGCCATGATCACAGTGAATGGCGGTGCAGGCTCGAAGGGCCGAATGGCCTACTCCTGCACCTATTGTCTATTGTCTAAAGTCCGATGACTAAAGTCGTAGACAACGTCAACATCTTTCGCTGCTCCGGGAGAAAGGTGAATAATTGCAGCATCTGCAGTTCTTTGTGTCTCTCTTTGTGTGAGATGTTGCACTTTGGGAAGTAAGAGGTCAGGGAAAAATATACACATAATGGCAAGACCCCGAACAGCACTGTGGTACGGAGGGAACCACGTCCATTAGCTCACTCACAGTGGCAACACCAGTAGATAGAACGGTGAAGGAAGAGTATGGTATGCTTGCCTTTAATGGTCGAGGCATTGAGTATAAGAGTCAGGAAGTCACGATGCAGATTTACTGGACTTTAGTTAGTTGGCATTCCGAGTATTGCGTGCAGTTCCAGTCGCCCCCGTTACAGGGAGGATGCGGGAGCTTTGGAAAAGTGCGGAGGAGGTTTACCAGGATGATGCCTGGTTTACGGGGTATTAACTACAAGGGGAGGTCAGACAGCGCTGAAATGTATTCTTTGGAATGCCAGAGATTGAGGGGTGATCTGACAGAAGTATATAAAACGATGAGAGGTGGAGATAGGGCAGACAGTCGGTACCCGGACGTCTGCCCGGGCGTCGAAGGACGAGATGTCGAAGCGAAGAAGTGGAAGCCAAATAACCGAACGGAAACGACGTTGAAACGCCAACTAACGGACGCGATGTCGCCAGGGGGCGGGACTTGTTAGCGATTGGTCCGGACCCCCGCCTCCATCACATCACTGGTCGGGGGACACGGGAGGGTGGGGGTCATTTTACATTTTCCTTCCCCCCTTATATTCAGTTCCTGAATATAAAATGCAGTGGGATGCCGAGATTGTAATCTGCGGCATGAAATCACAAAGCTTTGAACTCTTCACGGAATCACTCACGTGACTCCGAAGTAAAATAGTAAGAATAAATGAGAACTTACTAGTTTGAAGTTTGATCTTGATTTCATGAGCAGTTACGTTGGTGATTACGTGAAGAAGGCCCGCCAGGCCGCCTGCGCAGCAAACTTCAAAGCAGCGGTATGAAATCACAAATAAACAACACCGAAGTAAACAGTAAGATCAGTGACTCGAGAACTACCAGATGATCTTTTATGAGAGAGGGTTGGGCGTGGTGGGCACGTAATCACCAACGTAACTCCTCATAAAATCAAGATCAAACTTCAAACTGGTAAGTTCTCGTTTAATCTTACTATTTTACTTCGGAATCACGTGAGTGATTCCGTGAAGAGTTCAAAGCTTTGTGATTTCATGCCGCAGATTACAATCTCGACATCCCACTGCATTTGATTGACTCGAAAGAGAAATAAATGCATTAGTAATAACATTGTATTCAATGTAATGATAGAGTTTATTTAACAATGTAAACAAACAACAGTACCCCTAAAATTAGGTACCTAAAATGACATTGGCAAACAGCCCTGGATTGACAATGGGCCGATGATAAAATTATGAAACATCAGCTCATTTGCCCATCCGACGGCCGTTAAAATTTGGTCGAAGGACACATCTCTCCATTTGGCCGCCAACATAGCTGCTGCCCTAGTGTAATGAGATGTAAACACACTCTCTAAATGATATACTGACGTTGATGCTGACCTGGTGGAATGAGACATGCAATCGTCAATGTTAATACCTGTTGCAGCCACCTTGAAATAGTCTGAACCGACCTTCTCTTGTGTAATTGTTTATTAACGAATACACAGTGCTGAATCCATACTTCTAAGGATTCTGGTGGCCTTGATAACATAAAAAATGAGACCGTGGGGTATTCGAAATGATCTTAAAAATCATGCCAGCCCTGGTCTGCTCTGCTAGTGTAGACCAGAATGTAAATGTAATGGCATGAACAGCCAACTCCATCCTGTCCAGCCACAGCGTTTGCAATGTTTTGCCGTCGTTGTGCTGATATTAGAGTCATGACTATGGATGTAGCTGGAACCCCTTGGTGAAGTAATGTTTACACATTTACAATAACCAACTGCATAATCTTGTGATGCGAGTACTTGTATCAAGATCTTTTTAACAACTTGATATCCGGGTTGGACCCGACAATGCAGCTCCCTTATGTTACAGCTGTAATTTCTCTATAACTGAACTATTGTCAATATCACTTAAAATTAACTGGAAATGTCAGTAATTTGTATCGCATCAAATGTATCATTAATATTTAACAAACATTTCTGATCCCCTCAATAGAGATGTACTGCTTTTTTGGATGCTATCCATGCATACTGCAGTGAACACCCTCATGGCTAAATGTGACAACATGAGGCATAAGTTAATCCATTGGAAATGTGTAAGTCAATAATCGTTTTACTGTGCAAAGACCAGTCTCCTGAACCACAGTTTAAACAGCAAGTTCTTGCTTTTTGGCATAACTGAATACCGTTGTGCCATAATGCCTGATGAAGCAGGCAACATGGACGCTTGGCCAGTCCGATAGTACGAATCCGAACGAGGTCTTGCTGACTGTTTTAAGACCCAGCTAATGAGGAAGACATAAAGTCCATTGGTGATGATAACACAGGGTGATGATGCAGGGTGGCCGATTAGGAAAAGGGGAGATGCAACGAGACCTGGGTGTCATGGTACACCAGTCATTGAAAGTAGGCATGTAGGTGCAGCAGGCTGTGAAGAAAGTGAATGGTATGTTGGCATTCATAGCAAAAGGATTTGAGTACAAGAGCAGGGAGGTTCTACTGCAGTTGTACAGGGTCTTGGTGAGGCCACACCTAGAGTATTGCGTACAGGTTTGGTCTCCTAATCTGAGGAAAGACATTCTTGCCATATAGGGCAGTACAGAGAAGGTTCACCAGACTGATTCCTGGGATGGCAGGACTTCCATATGAAGAAAGACTGGATAGACTCGGCTTGTACTCGCTGGAATTTAGGAGATTGAGGGGGGATCTTATAGAGGCTTACAAAATTCTTAAGGGGTTGGACAGGCTAGATGCAGGAAGATTGTTCCCGATGTTGGGGAAGTCCAGAACAAGGGGTCACAGTTTAAGGATAAGGGGGAAGTCTTTTAGGACCGAGATGAGAAGATCTTTTTTCACACAGAGAGTGGTGAGTCTGTGGAATTCTCTGCCACAGTAGGTAGTTGAGGCAAGTTCATTGGCTATATTTAAGAGGGAGTTAGATGTGGCCCTTGTGGCTAAAGGGATCAGGGGGGTATGGAGAGAAGGCAGGTACAGGATACTGAGTTGGATGATCAGCCATGATCATATTGAATGGCGGTGCAGGCTCGAAGGGCCGAATGGCCTACTCCTGCACCTATTTTCTATGATTCTATGATTCTATGATTCCATTCCTCCTATTGAAGCGAGAATGTATTTCTCCACACTGTTGTGTCACATATGTTTGCAAATAGTGAAACATGCATAAACATGACGAACATTTGATGAAGTATTGAATCATGCTTTCATCATACTTTGAGATCCAACACTTACTCTGTGTTATCACCAATCTAAACTGGACGATACACCAGTGGCAAGGAGATTAATTACAGGATATTCTTCCTAATTACCATGAGACTAACATATGTCACCATTGTAGAGTAGCAACTTAAATTTGTGCATGAAGAATATGTATATTCACTCAAAACCTTACTCAACGGTGCATTTAGTGTATATATTTAGTTGATACTAACAACTGAAGAATTGGTAACTCATGCAATCTCCACTACCTTTGAGTAGGTGATGGTATTTGGAACTTCTCATTTTAGAGTTCTAAACATCAGTTCATAATAACTGAATTCAACCGACCACACTCCTGTAGCGAGTTTCAAGTTCAATGAGTTATTGTCATGTTCAGCAATGTTGAATACTGTTACTTCATCACTGTGGCTGAAGTAGCCCCAGCTGACAATAGCATAAGGTTGTTAGCAACAATCTAATTGCTACTTACACAATATCAGTTACTTGATTTGCTCAGCTGCAACCCAGCTGCTATATTGCCAATTACTCTTACTCAGTTTTGTAACCGATTGCTATAACCCCAATCTCTTGCCACAAGGCGGAGGCAAGGCTAATAGTAATTAAAGGTAAATCCCAATGAACAACAAACAGTTTATCCCATACTGCAAAGCTTACTGTTATAGTACAGTTATATTGTCTTTGATAACCTTTGTAATGGGATTTGTATAACATATATCTCTTATCTTATGAATCTGTTGAAGTCAGGAATATGTTTTTACATTCGGAACGTTCATATGCCCGATACTCTCCATTCTTCATAATAACATGCCAATCCTGCCTTATTGCATGGGTGGTTTGCATGAGAACTTCTGCCCAATTTCCAAATCCCCCTGTTGGCGTTGTTCCTGGCCATAATGACCTTTAGAGCCGGAACTTACTTGGAATGCTCCGGCTGTGCCTCAACCAAATATTTTTACCCTTTGTGTGTTGTACAGGATAACCCAGCCTCCAAGAGGGAATTGTAAAATAGTCGTTCAAACAACTCGTGAACGGTGCACTACCCAACCCTGTCCCAGGCGTTGCTCAAAGGCCGGCGCTTTTTGGCATGAACAGCCCTGTCAGGCGCTGTTGGCACGGCTCTCCCATAGGCCGGTAATGTCACAAATGAAACAGCCCTTTCAGGCACTTTCATATATGAAGCAGCCATGTCAGGCGCTGCTGGCGTGGCCTGTCCCATAGGCCCACACTATTGCTGTGTAAGCTCACTAAATCAACATTTAGTGTACAGCTTTACCTGTGAAGGGTAAAAATAAATCATAGCAACCTGTGCTTAAACAATTATAACATTGTCAGAACATATAACAATAAGTTTTTACTTTGCCTTTAGCTTTTGCTTAAAGAAAAAACACTATAAAATACATACTTTTTATTATAAGGAGAAAGCCTTTACAGCCCAACTCACCTGAGTCCAAATAGGGCTGAATGAGTCCCAGTAATTCTTTGACTGGGGAGCAACGTCTGTGAGCCAGCGTTGCTTCCTTGCCGTTCCCACGGCATCCCTGCAGGCTGGGAGCCGCTGACCCCGTCCTGAAATTCCTGGAATTTCCCCACAGTCCATAACCGGCAACTTGTCGGGCTGCGAAATCTGGCAGGAAAAGAGGCTCCTGCCTAAAAACCCCTGGTAAGTAAAAAAACAAACTTACCTTTTAAGTTTAACTTACCACAGGCAGGAGCTCTGTCCTGCCAGACTGGGGCTTGTGCCAATGCGGCTGACGTAATGCTGCGCATGCGGCCTGGCGGGCTTTCTTCACAGAATCACTCACGTGACTCCGAAGTAAAACCCCGTGTGGTTGGAACTTTCGGTTGATTTAACAAAATAATAATCCAAATTGGTTCCGTAGATAATTACACCAACTGTGACAATTATATTTGACTACCACAACACATTTACACACACTTACACTCACGTGCATCTTGAAGGCCAGTGGAGGGTGGGCCCCGAGAGAGAGTCAGTGTCGGCCAGTCGGCCCCAAGAGGGAGGGAGAGAGAGAGGGGGGGGGGGTGATATATACCCCCACTTTTTGAGTTGGGGGATGGCTTGTATTATCCCCCAGTTTTTGGAATAATTGTGCCACCCTCCCCCCGCTCGGTCACTCTGCTCCCTTACCGGGTACCCCCCAGGCCGGTGATCAGTGATCGCTCAGCCTCCCCACTTTCAAAAACATTCCATGGCCCCTGACTCATATCACTGAACCGGCTCAGCGAGCTAAGATATTATTTTTTTTAAAGTCTATTTTTTTCCGACTGGTTTCTCGATTCACACCCAAAAGGACCAGTGGCCTTCACGGTGCACGGTAGTGTATGTAAATGTGTTGTGGTAGTCAAAATATAATTGTTACAGTTGGTGTAAATATTTATGGAACCAATTTGGATTATTATTTTGTTAAATCAACCAAAAGTTCCAATCACACGTGGTTTTATTTTTTATTCAGGAAAGTCCAAAAGCGGGGAAGGAAAATTAAAAATGACCCCCACCCTCCCGTCTCCCACGGTCAGTGATGTGATGGACGCGGGGGTGTGGACCAATCACTGTCATGTCCCCCCCCCCCCCCCCCGGCGCCGTTATGTCCGTTATTTGGGTTTTCGGGATGCGTCGTTCGGTGAGTTGGCTTTCCGCCGTCGTTTCCGTTCGGTTATGTGGCTTCCACTTCTTCGCTTTGGCATCTCGTCCTTCGACGCCACGTCCGCACACGGAACAGTCTGAATATTTTCCCCAGGGTGATAACGTCAAAGACGAGAGGGCAGAACATTAAGGTGAAAAGGGCAAAGTTTGAAGGAGATGTTCAAGGCAAGAGGGTGGTTGGTGCCTGGAGCGCGCTGCCAGGGGTGGGGGTGGAGGCAGATACGATAGTGGCGTTTAAGAGGCTTTTAGATGGGCACATGATATGCAGGGAATGGAGGGACACGGATCACGTGCAGGCAGTTCAGTTCAGTTTAGTTTATTGTACAGTGAGAAGCTTTGTGTTGCGCGCTGACCTGTCATGGAAAGATAATGCATGATTATGATCAAGTGTATAAGATGCAGTCTTGGCTGCATGCTCGGCACAGGCATTGTGGGCCGAAGGGCCTTTTCTTGTGCTGTACTGTTTTATGTTCTACTTGACTTTAGACTTTAGAGATACAACGCTGAAACAGGCCCTTTGGCCCGCGCCGACCAGTGGTCACCCCGCACACTAGTTCTATCCTACTCACGTGGGGCAATTTTACAATTGTACTGAAGCCGATTAACCTACAAACCCGCACGTCTTTGGAGTGTGGGAGGAAACCGGAGCACCCGGAGAAAACCCACGCGGTCACAGGGAGAAGGTACAAACTTCATACAGACAGCACCCGTAGGCAGGATCGAACCCGGGTCTCTGGCCCTGTGAGGCAGCGACTCTACCGCTGCACCATCCACTATTGCCTATGTTTTTTGTATTATGTGACCTCTGATACTTTTCAGAAGCTGCAGTCTCGTTTCCATGTCCCCGCTGTCTGCAAACCTTTCACTTCCTTTGAACAGCGAGTTAACTACAGCGAGCTCCTACACTTTGACACAGATTGCTCTAACCAGTCTGAAGAAGGGTCTCGACCCGAAACGTCGCCTATCTCCTTCGCTCCTTAGATGCTGTTGCACCCGCTGAGTTTCTCCAGCTTTTTGCGTGCCTTTGAGGAGATGTTTCTGCCTTGAATACTCCCACCCTTGTGTCTCATTCAAACTTGTGCAGCGGTACGAATATTCATTTAGTTTAGTTTAGAGGTGCAGCGCGGCAACTGACCAGCGCGGAGTCCGCACTGACCAGCGATCCCCGCACACTAACACTATCCAACACACTAGGGACAATTTTACATTCATACCAAGCCAAGTAACCTACAAACCTTAGAGTGTGGGAGGAAACAATAGATCTCGGAGAAAACCCACGCAGGTCACAGGGAGAATGTGCAAACTCCGTATAGACAACACCCGTGGTCGGGATCTGTGCCACCCATTTCTTATAATCTCTGAAAATAATGAAACTCTACTTCATCCTCTTTGATGAATAAAGTACTTTTAGTTTAAATGTGATGGAAGGTGGATTGTCACCTTGTCGTGGTGGAGAAGCTCGTGTGGTCCTGAGATCCTGAGAGCGATGCCGTCTGGAGCTACGCTCCTGGTAGGGCCACCCATGGCGGTAAGGTCGAGGGGGAGGTCTCTGACAAAGAGCAATCCAACCAAGACCTCAACGGTGGAACAGGCGGAGGACGATGGCTGACCTTAGTGGAGCGTCACAGCGGCTGGGAAGGCGGATGAAGGCTGCAGCAGAAAAGGGTCTCCGGTCGTCTTGGACTCCATGCCACTGGATCCTGACCCAGATCTGTCAAGGACCGTGGGGTGGCTGTCTTGTGCACCAGTCTCCCCACGTTAAACAAAGTCACGCACAGGCGTCCTCCAGCCCTGGAGACACCCATGGTCAGGTCAGCCATGACCGCAGGGGGCCTAAGAAGAAGATGGAAGGGATGTGTTAAACTCCAACTCTACCTCTACACACTGAGCCGCCCTTTCTCTAACTTCAAGTAACTCTGACATCCCTTCTCTCTCCGTCCCTCCCCCACCCAAGTGGTTGTATACCAGCCTCAGTCATCTTGTTGAGTCTCATTGTCTGTAACTCATTTTCACCTAGCCCACAGCTAACAATGGCCAGTTTCCTTTACCATCCTTACATTTTTTTGCGTATCTTTCATTCACTTCTTCCAATATCTCTCACCGTCTACATCTCTCCGTCATTTCCCACTCCCCTGACTCAGTCTCTGAAGAAGGGACTCGACCCGAAACGTCACCCGTTCCTTCTCTCCAGAGGTGCTGCTGCCTGTCCCGCTGAGTCACTCCGGCCTTTTGTGTCTACCCTGACTTTGAACGATTACGTGAACCTGCTCTCAAACCTCGTTTGTCCAAATTAACAACTCCAGAATGTTGGCTTCATTAACGCCTGAAGAAAATGCGACTTTAGGGAAACATATTCCAAATCGCAGCGGAGGAAATCATACGGACAAAGAACTTTCCTATTTTGACACAACAAAATCTCTTTGCATGCCAAAACGAAAAGCCGACAATGAGTACTATTGGCACTCTCTTTGTTTCTCCACGGTTTTCACATTCCTTTTCATTAAAATGTGCAGAGAACTAACAAGGTCCCCTCTCAGACGGTTACTGAGAAAGCTGCAGAGAGTTATGATCCGACTGTTTTGAATCCCAGCTGACCTCTCCATGACCGCAGCTCCCAGCTTGATCTCGACACAAGCCTCTGCAGCCCTTGTGTAGCATAACAGCAACGTCTAAAATTAACACAGGGCCCCGGGCCAACGGCAAACCATATCCTGTTTCTCTTCGCCGAGGAGGTCAATTAGAAGTAGAGAAATAACAGCACTTCTCCAGACGATTAATCAACAGCCAACAATAAAAAAAACAGACTCTAAAATTTCAAACTCTGCTCTCTTTACTGTAAGTAATAATGTTAAACGCTAAATATGCCCAGCAATTAACAAAAATGGCAGAAGAACAGTATCTGTGGGAAGGAACTGCAGAGGCTGGTTTACACCAAAGATAGACACAGAGTGCTGGAGTAACTCAGCGGGTCAGGCAGCATCTGTGGAGAACATGGATAGGTGACGTTTCACAGAGTGCTGGAGTAACTCAGCGGGTCAGGCAGCATCTGTGGAGAACATGGATAGGTGACGTTTCGGGTCCTTATGGACTTACGGACCCTTCTTGAAAGGTCCGTAAGTCCATAAGGAGTGGGTGACGTCTTGAACAAGTCCCGAAACGTCACCTATTCTTTCTCTCCATAGATGGACTCCAAAGCCTGACCCGCTGAGTTATTCCAGCATTTTGGAAGTATCTGCCGGAGTTTGGTTCATTAACTCAAATGCCCAGGAATGGAGGAATGTGGTGGACATTGCCCCGGTCCCACGGGTACCGACCTCCCCACCATCAAAAGGATCTGTAAGGAAGCGTTGGCTCAAAAAGGCAGCCAGCATCACCAGAGACCCTCATTCACTGTGTTCATGCCTTCACCCTACCCCCTCCAAGGGGAAGAAGGTACAGGAGCCTTGAGCCGGGACATCCGGGTTCAGGAACAACCTCTTCCCAACAACCATCAGGCTCTTGAACACTGCACAACATCTGCTGGAAGGAACTGCAGATGCTGGTTCCAGGAAGGGTCTAGACCTGAAACGTCACCCATTCCTTCTATCCAGAGATGCTGCCTGTCCCGCTGAGTTACTCCAGCATTTTGTGTCAATATTCAACCCCTACAAGGGCCTGTTTCCGCGCTGTATCTCTAAACTAAACTTGGGACATTTTACAATTGACCGCATTGACAATTAACCTACAAACCCACACGTCTTTGGAGTGTGGGAGGAAACTGGAGAAAACCCATGCAGGTCACGGGGAGAACGCACAAACTCCGTACAGACAAGCACCCGAGGTCAGGATCGAACCCAGGTCCCTGGTGCTGTGATGCAGCAGCTCGACCCACTGCGCCACCGTGCTGAGTGCAGACCGATGTGGCATGAATAGTAAAATGGCAGGGATCGACTGGGATAATCTGGAGAGAGAACGGAATAATCAGTTCGGGAAGAATCAACAGGGAGTTAGAAGGTAGAAAGACACATAGATAACTCAGTGGGACTGGCAGCATCTCTGGAGAGAAGGAACGGGTTGCATTTCGCAAAGTGGAGGAACAGCACCTCATATTTCGCTTGGGCAGCTTACACCCCAGCGGTGAGAACATTGACTTCTCTAACTTCAAGTAACCCTAACTTTCCTCTCTCTCCATCCCCTCCCCTTCCCTGTTCTCCGACCAGTTTTATTTTACATTTTATCTCTGTTTGTTGTCACCTTCTTCCAGCTAACACTGATCTGTTCTACATGAGCCTTGATCCCCATTCCCTTTGTCATGTTTTCACACCTTACACTTCCTTATCTATGCTTATATCCCTCTCCAACGTCACTGAAGAAGGGTCTTGACCAGAAACATCACCCATTCCTTTTTCTCCAGAGATGCTGCCTGTACCGCTGAGTTACTCCAGCATTCTGTGCCTATCTTCGGTTTAACCCGGCATCTGCAGTTCCTTCCTATCAGTCAGTGTAATGCTCACTCACACCAAGGTGTTGTTCACCAACCGTGCGCAGGCTCCCTGGGACATCAGCATCTCTTTAACAAAGGCTGAATTTATGCAGCTGGCTTCACTTAACTGCTGCCTCCTCCCAGAGACTGTGCATGTGACAGGGAGCTTGGGGAAAGAGAGAGAGAGAGAGGGCCCGTGTGTTTATACTATAAACTGCACAATAGAGCAGCAATTGCTATGCAAAGACCTCAGGGGTTTTGTGAGGGAGGGTAATACAGTTTAGCAATTCCCCACCCCCCTTCCCCCCTCCCCCCCACACACCCCCTCTCTCCACACACCCCTTTTCCCCCACACCCCCTCCCTCCCCCCACACCCCCCTCCCCCATGCCCTCCTCTCCCCCACACGCTCCTCTCCCCCCCACCCCTCCACACCCCACGCCCCCCTCTCCCCCACAACCCCATACTCCCGCTTCCCCACCCATAACCCCCCTCCTCCCCCACCCACCCATAACACCCCTACCCTCCCTCCCCCCAACCCAACCATACCCCCCCCTCACCCCCTCTCCCCCCACCCGCCCATACCCCCCTACCATCCTCCCCCACCCCCAACACAACCCCACACCCCTCTGACAGCCCCCTCACCCCCTCCCCCCTCCCCCACCCCCCTACACCCCCCACACTACCCATACCCCCACCACCCCCACCCCCTCCACACACACCCTCTCACCCCCCCCCCCCCCCCCCCCCCCCCCCCACGGATAGGTGACGTTTCACAGTGCTGGAGTAACTCAGCGGGTCAGGCAGCATCTCTGGAGAGCACCGAGATGTGAAATTGTAAATTTTCCCTAGTGTGTGTAGGATAGTGCTTGTGCTGCTGGTCGGCACGGATTCGGTGGGCCAAATGGCCTATTTCCATGTTGTGTCTCTAAACTAATAGGTCCCGACCCGAAGCGTCACCTATCCATGTTCTCCACAGATGCTGCCTGACCCGCTGAGTTACTCCAGCACTCTGTGTCCATTTTTTTTCATCAAAGAAATTAATGGCATTGCAATGAAAATTTTGCAGACTTGTAATGTCCTTTGTATCGACATTTGGAGGATGGATGAGCAGGCAAAGGAAGATTCATTGATCATTGATTCAATCTCAATCCATTGGTCTTTTTGTCTGCTTTCTTTCAAACTGTGAGCAGTTCTACTTTCAATCGTTTTTTTATCATGGTGTTTCACACAATCATCTTTTCAAAGACTGAGTGATATTTATTTAGCATTTAAATAGTGATGCTTTAATAAGAATGTTAAAAAAAAACCTGAGCCCTTTGAAGAAGATTTCTTTCACCGGTGATGTTCAGTTAGTTTGACATTTTGTTCAGAACAAACTACTCTCTGAAGGGTAGACCACTGGTTTAAAGATAGACATAAAAAGCCGGAGTTACTCAGCAGGTCAGGCAGCAACTCTGGAGAGAAGGAAGAGGGAGATGATACTTCGGGTCGTGAAGAAGGGTCTCGATCTGAAACGTCACTTATTCCTTTTCTCCGGAGGTGCTTCCTGACCTGGTGAGTTACTCCGGCTTTTTGTGTCTATCCTTGGATTAAACCAGCATCTGCAGTTCTTTCCTACATGGTTTAAAGTTATATATTGGGATAACTTAACAGGTTGCTTTCCACAACATTAATTCATTTAATGGCGCAGCAGTAGAATTGCTGTCTCACAGCGCCAGAGACCCGGGTTCGATCCTGACTACGGGTGCTGTCAGTACAGAGTTTGCACGTTCTCCCCGTGACCGTGTTGGTTTAATCCGGGTGCTCCGGCTCCCTGCCCTATCCCAAAAACGTGCGGGTTTGTTAGGACAATGGGCCCTCTGTAAATTGCCCTAAGTGTGTAGGGAGTGGATGAGAAGGTGGGATAATGTAGAACTAGTGTGAATAGTTTTGGTCACTATGCAATAGGAAAGATGCTGTTAAACAACGTTTGTTGCCAGGTCTTGGAGGGCCGGGCTATAGGGAGAGGGTGAGCAGATTATGACTTTATTCCTTGGAATGCTGAAGAATGAGAGGGTATCTCATATATACGACCATGAGAGGAGAGCACAGAATCTTTTACCCAGAGTAGGGGAGCCAAAAAACAGAGGACATAAGTTCAAGGTGAGAGGATAAAGGATTCATAGCAACCTGAGGTGCAAGCTGTTCACTCAGTGGGTGGTGGGTGTATGGAGGTAGTTGAGGAACACCATTTAAAGTTCATTTACATGGATAGGACAGGTTTAGTGGGAGATGGGCCAAATGCAGGCAGGTGGGACTAGTGTAGGTTGGGCATATTGGTCAACATGGGCAAGTTGGGCTGAAGGGCCTGTTTCTGTGCTGTGTGACTCCGTGAGTCTAACTGGTCACCCTGGACCTGATGGGCTGAAGGGCCTATTTCATGCCGTATGATTGTAGAAAAATGAAAACGCTAAAGGCGCGGATGTGCCAGACTCTCGCACCTCAGTCCTTCAATCCTGGTGATTTAAGGCTGGATCTGACAGACCGCATGGCGAATGTGCACAGTTTGTGGGTAAACGGATTATGCAGATCACAATTGAAACTTACCGAATTGTGAAAGGCCTGGTTAGAGTGGATGTGGAGAGGATGTTTCCACTAGTGGGAGAGTCTAGGACCAGAGGTCACAGCCTCAGAATTAAAGGACGTTCCTTTAGGAAGGAGATGAGGAGGAATTTCTTTAGTCGGAGGGGGGGCGAATCTGTGGAATTCTTTGCCACAGAAGTCCGTGGAGGCCAAGTCAATGGATTTTCTGAAGGCAGAGATTCTTGATTAGTACGGGTGTCAGGAGTTATGGGGAGAAGGCAGGAGAATGGGGTTAGGAGGGAGAGATAAATCAGTCATGATTGAATGGCAGACTCGATGGGCCGAATGGCCTAATTTGCTCCTATCACTTATGAGCATGTTATTGCTTTCACACAACAAAGCTGCAGTGTGACATTGTCCCTTTATTTATTCAGGAGGGGAATGCATAATATTTGCCACCTGCAGTAAATTATATGCGTGCAGAAAAATCAAGAGATGATGGAGGCAGATTTTCAACATGAATCTACTCTCATTTCCATTAAATGAATATCTTCCTTGCCGATTATGGGGAGAATAGACAATAGACAATAGATGCAGGAGTAGGCCATTCGGCCCTTCGAGCCAGCACCGCCATTCAATGTGATCATGGCTGATCATCCCCAATCAGTACCCCGTTCCTGCCTTCTCCCCATATCCTGACTACACTATCTTTAAGAGCCCTGTCTAGCTCTCTTTTAAGATCCGGCCTCCACCACCCTCTGAGGCAGAGAATTCCACAGACTCACAACACTCTGTGTGAAAAAGTGTTTTTTCATCTCCGTTCTAAATGGCTTACCCCTTATTCTTAAACAGTGGCCCCTGGTTCTGGACTCCCCCAGGAGATTGGGGTTAGGAGGGAGAAATAGATCAGCCATGGTTGAATTGCGGAGCAGATTTGATGGGCCGAATGGCCTAAATTCAGTTCCTATCACTTGTGAACATATGACCTTCAATCAAGTTCAAGTGAGTTTATTGTCGTGTGTCCCTGATACGACAATGACATTCTTGCTTTGCTTCAGCACACAGAACATAGTAGGAATTTACTACAGAACAGATCAGTGTGTCCATATACCATTATATAAATACATACACACATGAATAAACAAACTGATAAAGTGCAAATAACAGATAACAGATAATGGGTTATTAATGATCAGAGTTTTGTCCGAGCCAGGTTTAATAGCCTGATGGCTGTGGGGAAGTAGCTATTCCTGAACCTGGTCGTTGCAGTCTTCAGGCTCCTGTACCTTCTACCTGAAGGTAGCGCGGAGATGAGTGTGTGGCCAGGGTGGTGTGGGTCCTTGATGATGCTGCCAGCCTTTTTGAGGCAGCGACTGCGATAGATCCCCTCGATGGAAGGAAGGTCAGAGCCGATGATGGACTGGGCAGTGTTTACCACTTTTTGAAGTCTTTTCCTCTCCAGGGCGCTCAAGTTGCCGAACCAAGTCACGATGTAACCGGTCAGCAAGCTCTCTACTGTGCACCTGTAGAAGTTAGAGACAGTCCTCCTTGACAAACCAACAAACCGACAAACAGTGAATGCATCTCGTGAATATCCGACAGATGGAAGATGGCTACACAAGGTTCCAGTAACTTGGTCCCAACCAGCAGTGTGCACATAGTCTGTCACTGACTGCTGACCCCCACACTTTAATCCACAAGACTACATTCCCAATCAAATCCTCGACCTTGCTTTCACTTGCAGCAAAAAAAAGCTGACAGCAGCTTATTTACGCTTTGTCCGTCTGAGTAGGAGAAGCAGCAGGGTGACTGGATTGTTCCAGATCACAAGTTTTGTTAACTGGGTCCTCATATTTTTAGACTAATCAAAGCTTTAATGTATTCGCGGAAGTGCTGTCTCATCATTTAGTCTTGAATTTGTTCATTCACCTGAAGGTCGATTCGACACGTCTGGCTCCCTCTCTCGCCCACAAGGGTGTTGATTTCTACTCCAAAACTTGGCTGAAAACAATTCAACTGAGTTCAGTTTATTGTCACGTGTGCCGAGGTACAGTGAAAAGCTTTTGTTGCGTGCTAACCAGTCAGCGGAAAGACAAAATAAGTTTACAATCGAGCCGTCCACATTGCACAGATACATGATGAGGGAATCACGTTTAGTGCAAGGTATAGCCAGCAAAGTCCGATCAAAGATAGTCCCAGGATCACCAATGAGGTCGATAGTAGTTCAGCGCTGTTCTCTGGTTGTGGTGGGATGGTTCAGTTGCCCGATTACAGCTGGGAAGAAAGTGTCCCTGAATATGGAGGTGTGCGTTTTTCACACTTCCGTAACTTTTGCCCGATGGGAGAGGGGAGAAGAGGGGGTGGCACATCCTGGATGATGCTGCTGGCCTTGCCGAGGCAGCGTGAGGTGTAGACGGAGTCAATGGAAGGGAGGTTGGTTGGTGCGATGGTCCGGGCTGCAGAGCGAGTATAGAGGACACCTCTGTCATACACGGCCCGGCTGTACTCTGGGGCCTTGTCCGCTGGCCTCCCATCCGCTTCCTCGCATTGTGAGCAGCAGCAGAGAGCCTGTGAATCATTATTTAGCTTTCGCTGAGATCGCGGACAACAGTTGTACCATTCTAGGAACCACCCTCGCTGTCAACACCTCAACAGCCAGAGAGGAAATAATACTTGGCAGTATCCTGTGTGCCTCTATTCCCTCAAAGTCATCGTGATACTTAACCAGAGGACATACGTTTAAGTTCATAAGCTCATATAGTAAGTGATAGGAGCAGGATTAGGCCATTCGGCCCATCAAGTCTATTCCACCATTCACTCGTGGCTGATCTGTCTCTCCCTCCTAACCCCATTCTCCTTCCTTCTCCCCATAACCCCTGACACCCGCACTAGTCAAGAATCTATCTATCTCTACCTTGAAAATATCCACTGACTTGGCCTCCACAGCCTTCTGTGGCCATGAATTCCACAGATTCGCCAACAACAAAATGAAGGAAACAGGCCCTTCGGCCCACCGAGTCGACCCTGACCACCCATCTCCCGTTCACACTAGTTCTATGTTATCCCACATTCTCATCCACTCCCTGCACACTAGGGGCGATTTACAGAGAGGGCCAATCACCCTACAATCCCGCACATCTCTGCGATGTGGGGGAAGAAAACCCACGAGGTCACGGGGATAACGTGCAAACTCCACACAGATAGCACCCGAAGTCAGGATCAAAACCGGATCTCAGGCGCTGCGAGGCAGCAGATCTACCCGCTGCACCACATGACTTTGATTGTATAAATGAGCTGTGGTGCTCCCACAGTGAAAATAGTGTAAATGGTTAACAATTGACTGCCAGTTAGTCAACATTCTTCTCTGAAAAGTTTAACTGTACTGCACGGTGGCGCAGCGGTAGAGTTGCTGCCTTACAGCCCCAAAGACCCGGGTTCGATCCTGACTATGGGTGCGGTTTGTATGGAGTGTGTACGTTCTCCCCGTGACCTGCGTGGATTTTCTTCGAGATATTCGGTTTCCTCCCACACTCCAAAGACGTACAGATTTGTAGGTGAATTGTAGGTATAAAAAAAAATTGTTAGTGTGCGGGGATCGCTGGTTGGAGCGGACTCGATGGGCTGAAGGGCCAGTTTCCACACTGTATCTCGAAACTAGACTAAAATGGGTTAACAATTGACTGCCAGTTAGTCAACATTATTCTCTGAAAAGTTTAACTGCATAAATCAATAGCGCTAACACATTAGGACAGAACAAACCGTTGAAAATATATTGTGCAAGAAGGAACAACAGATGCTGGTTTAAACCGACAATAGACACAAAACTCAGCGGGACAAGCAGCGTCTCTGGAGAGAAGGAATGGGTGACGTTTCGGGTCGAGACCCTTCATATTGACTGGGGCAAAGGAATGCAAATGTTTCAGATTGATTTTCCAACAATAGGGGTCTAGCTATGTACGGAAGTACTGCTGTGACTTATTTAATAACCATTGTTCTCTGTAGAATAACTACAGAGCTCCTGAGCCATAGGAAATAAAATGCTGTTTTGGAAAAACACTCGTTGGACTAATGGACAACATTGAGGAAGGGTTTTGGCAGCGGTCGGCTGAGAAGCCACATCTGTGACAACAGACGCAGCACAATAGCCTGTGAAACGGATCTCACTTGCACATTACTACCATTGTTATAGACACAGAGTAACTCAGCGGGTCAGGCAGCATCTCTGGGGAACATGGATAGGTGACGTTTCATAGAGTGCTGGAGTAACTCAGCGGGTCAGGCAGCATCTCTGGGGAACATGGATAGGTGACGTTTCACAGAGTGCTGGAGTAACTCAGCGGGTCAGGCAGCATCTGTGGAGAACATGGATAGGTGACGTTTCACAGAGTGCTGGAGTAACTCAGCGGGTCAGGCAGCATACGATACGACAGGATACGATAGAACTCTCGTTAACTAATGGGTGTTTCCATTAGTGGGAGAGTCTAGGACTAGAGGTCATAGCCTCAGAATGAAAGGACCTTTTTTTCGGAAGGAGATGAGGAGAAATGTCTTTAGTCAGAGGGTGGTGAATGTGGAATTCATTGCCACAGGCGGCTGTGGAGGCCAAGTCGGTGGAATTTTGAAAGCAGAGATAGATAGATTCTTGATTAGTACGGGTGTCAGGAGAATGGGGTTAGGAGGGAGAGATAGGTCAGCCATCAGCCGATTGAATGGCGGAGTAGACTTGATGGGCCGAATGGCCTAATTCTACCCCTATTCCTTGTGACCTTTATCCCATTGATCCCTGTGAGCTGCAAACAATATTTGTGAAGCTGTGATTTATTGCTTGTTGAAGGCAGGCTCAGAACATCACACATTGATCTGTTTCACGGGTCAATTATACCTGCCATGAGATTTAATCTAAGTCTATGAATCATCACTATCTCACCGCAAGGTGACAGAGCATCGATAGATCCACGCACACAATGACCTTAATCATCGTCTCAAACAATTCTTACACGGGAAGGAACTGCAGATGCTGGTTTACACCGGAGATATACACAGAATGCTGGAGTAACTCAGCGGGACAGGCAGCATCTCTGGAGAGAAGGAATGGGCGACGTTTCGGGTCGAGACCCTTCCTCAGACCCTTCTTACACAAACTCCATGTTATGGCCACGTTAGTTTAGTTTAGAGATACAGCGCGGAAACAGGCCCTTCGGCCCACCGAGTCCATGCCGACCAGCGATCCCCACACACTAACACTATCAATTGTACATTAGACAATCGACACCACCATTCAATGTGATCATGGCTGATCATCCCCAATCAGTACCCCATTCCTGCCCTCTCCCCATATCCCCTGACTACGCTATCTTTAAGAGCCCTATCTAGCTCTCTTTTGAAAGATCCGGCTTCCACCGCCTTCTGAGCAGAGAATTCCACAGACTCACAACTCTCTGAGAAAAAGTGTTTCCTCGTCTCCGTT
>CM069157.1:2604287-2706787 GCA_035221665.1 Okamejei kenojei
CATCTTTAGAGAGAAGGAATGGGTGACATTTTGGGTCGAGACCATTCTTCAGAGTCTGAGTAAGCAAGAATAACCAGTTTAATACTCACTTCACACAGGGCTCACAGATTCTTCAGGTCCGAAGAAAACGTCACCCATTCCTTCTCTCCAGAGATGCTGCCTGTCCCGCTGAGTTACTCCAGCATTCTGTGTCTGCCTACAAGCTTCATACTTATTGCTTATATTATGCTTTCCCCATTAAAAAAAAATCCCTTGGTTAAATAGCAGAACAGAAAACATCCATCCAAGCAATCCCCTTCTTGATAATGGTTTAAATATGAACCAAATCTAATCGTAAAGAGCACTTGCCTGAAAAAAGCAATCAATTTGCCTTTTTATCCCATAATTGAAAATTCCAATGAACGCGGTAGAATTCGAAGTAAAAATAAGAAATTCAAAGCAGAAGAGTTGATCACATAAGGACCTATATTGGTCCACGTTACACATTGGGATATTGGACAGGGATATTGTGGGAAATTTTACCCAGGCTGACAATATCATAACCATATAACCATATAACCATATAACAATATGGAAACAGGCCCTCTCGGCCCTTCCAGTCCGTGCCAAACATATATTTCCCCTAATCCCATCTACCTGCACTCAGACCATACCCCTCCATTCCCTTCCCGTCCATATACCTATCCACTTTACTTTTAAATGTTAAAATCGATCCTGCCTCCACCACTTCTGCTGGAAGCTCATTCCACACAGCCACCACTCCCTGAGTAAAGAAGTTCCCCCTCATGTTACCCCTAAACTTCTGTCCCTTAATTCTCATGTCATGCCCTCTTGTTTGAATCTTCCCTACCCTCAATGGGAAAAGCTTATCCACATCAACTTTGTCTATCCCTTTCATCATTTTAAAGACCTCAATCAAGTCCCCCCTCAACCTTCTGCGCTCCAAAGAATAAAGACCTAACTTGTTCAACCTTTCTCTGTAACATAGTTGCTGGAACCCAGGCAACATTCTGGTAAATCTCCTCTGTACTCTCTATTTTGTTGACATCCTTCCTATAATTAGGCGACCAAAATTGTACACCATACTCCAGAATTGGTCTTACCAATGCCTTGTACAATTTTAACATTACTTCCCTACTCCTATATTCAATGCTCTGATTTATAAAGGCCAGCACACCAAAAGCTTTATTTACCACCCTATCTACATGCGATTCCACCTTCAGGGAACTATGCACAGTTATTCCTAGATCCCTCTGTTCCACAGCATTCCTCAATTCCCTACCATTTACCATGTACGTCCTATTTTGATTTGTCCTACCAAGATGTAGCACCTCACACTTATCAGCATTAAACTCCATCTACCATCTTTCAGCCCACTCTTCCAAATGGCCCAAATCTCTCTGTAGACTTTGAAAATCTACTTCATTATCCACAACACCACCTATCTTATTATCATCTGCATACTTACTTATCCAATTTTCCACCCCATCATCCAGATCATTGATGTACATGACAAACAACAGTGGACCCAACACAGATCCCTGAGGCACCCCACTGGTCACTGGCTTCCAACCTGACAAACAGCCATCCACCACTACTCTCTGGCATCTCCATTCAGCCACTGTTGAATCCATCTTGCTACTCCGCCTTTAACACCCAAAGATTAAACCTTCTTAACCAACCTTCCATGGGGAACCTTGTCAAAGGCCTTACTGAAATCCATATAGACAACATCCACTGCTTTACCCTCATCAATTTCCCTAGTAACCTCTTCAAAAAAATCAAGAAGGTTTGTCAAACATGGCCTCCCAGGCACAAATCCATGTTGACTGTTCCTGATCAGACCCTGTTTATCCAGATGCTTATATATATTATCTCTATGTATCCTTTCCATTAATTTGCCCACAACTGACGTCAAACTAACAGGTCTATAATTGCTAGGTTTATTCTTTGAACCCTTTTTAAACAATGGAACAACATGCGCAGTACGCCAATCCTCCGGCACTATTCCCGTTTCTTATGACAATTGAAATATTTCTGTCATAGCCCTTGTTATTTCTACACTAACTTCCCTCAATGTCCTAGGGAATATCCTGTCAGGACCTGGAGACTTATCCACTTTTATATTTTTCAAAAGTGTCAGTACTTCCTCCTCTTTGAATCTCATAGTTTCCATAGCTACTCTACTTTTTTCCCTTACCTCACAGAGTTCAATATCCTTCTTCTTGGTGAATACCGAAGAAAATAAATTGTTCAATATCTCCCCCATCTCTTTTGGCTCTACAGATAGCTGTCCATTCTGGCTCTCTAATGGTCCAATTTTATCCCTCGTTATCCTTTTGCTATTAATATAGCTGTAGAAACCCTTTGGGTTTACTTTCACCTTTCTTGCCAAAGCAACCTCATATCTTCTTTTAGCTTTTCTAATTTCTTTCTTAAGATTCTTTTTACACTCTTTATACTCATCTAGCACCTCATTTACTCCATGCATCCTATAATTATTTTAGATATCTCTCTTTTTTCGAACCAAGTGTCCAATTTCCCTTGAAAACCATGGCTCTTTCCAATTTTTACTATTTCCTTTCAACCGAACAGGGACATAAAGATTCTGTACTCTTACAATTTCCCCTTTAAATGTCCTCCATTTCTTTTCTACATCCTTCCCATAAAACAAAATGTCCCAATTCACTCCTTTTAAATCCTTAAATGAAATTTAATATCCCAGCTTGTTATTCCCAAGTCATGCGGTACTCCCGCCACCAGAGGCGCTCCATCATGCATTCAAGATACAGATACAGATACAGCATGGGAACAGGCCCTTCGGCCCACCGGGATCATGCCGACCATCGATCACCTGTTCACGCTAGTTCTATGTTATCCCACTTTCCCACCCACTGCCCCACACGCGAGGAGCGAGGGCCGATTAACCTACAAGCCCGCAAGTCTTTCAGATGTGGGAGGAAACCAGAGCACCAAGGGGAAAACCCACGCAGTCACAGGGAGAACGTGCAAACTCCACGTGGTTAGCACCTGTAGTCAGGATTGAACCCGGGTCTGTGGCGTGGTGAAGCAGCAGCTCTACCCGCTGCGCCACCGTAGACTTTGTCAAGGATTTCTGCAGCCAGGTGCAGCCCATGAAAGAGTGTGCTGATGTTTAATCTAGACACAAATAATCTTGGCGTTGGAAGGAACTGCATTGCATCGTGGGTGGACAGCACAGAGGGCTTGAAGAAGGGTCTCGACCCGAAACGTCACCTATTCGTTTTAGACAATAGACAATAGACAATAGGTGCAGATACCATGTGGCCCTTCGAGCCAGCACCGCCATTCAATGTGACAGTGACTCCAACTCTCCCGCTTTCGGCGGGAGATCTCCCGCCGAAAGGCCATTTTCGCAAAATCTCCCGCTTTCCCGCTTGAGATTTAATTTCTCCCGCCCTGGCTTTGTGTCTCAAAAATAAGCCTAAAATAGCACCAGAGAGCATCTAGAACCCTAGAGCTGGACCCCGGCTGCAAGGGACTTCGCGCACATGAGTTTGGAGTCTCCAGTTTCCTAGGGGATCCAGGCGGGAGAATCTCCAGATCAGAAGGTGCTTGGGGTTGGAGTCTCTGAATGTGATCATGGCTGATTATCCACAATCAGTACCCCGTTCCTGCCTTCTCCCCATATCCCCTGACTCCGCTATCTTTAAGAGCCCTATCTAGCCCTCTCTTGAAAGTATCCAGAGAATCGGCCTCCACCGCCCTCTGAGGCAGAGAATTCGACCGACTCACCACTCTCTGTGTGAAAAAGTGTTTCCTCATCTCCGTTCTAAATGGCCAACCCGTTATTCTTAAACTGTGGCCCCAGGTTTCTCCTGAGATGCCGTCTGATCCGCAGAGTTACTCTAGCATTTTGTGTCTAACCACAAACGATGTTGCGTACGAAGGAACTAAAGATGCTGGTTTACACCGAAGGTAGACACGAAAAGCTGGAGTAACTCAGCGGGACAGGCAGTATCTCTGGAGAGAAGGAATGGGTGACGTTTCCGATTGAAACACTTCACCAGAGACGTAAATAATCTTGGTTTGGTTTGGTTGAAAGTGAACACCATACAAGCTTGCCTGATGTCTTCAGAGTGCGGACGAACCGACCTAGAAACCAAACTTGCCTGAACTTGACCTTGTTCAGGCAGCCAAGTTCAAACCAACCGTTTCCCCAAAGGCTGAAGAGAAAATCTGCAAACGAGATATTCTTCCAGGGAGCAGCAGGAGACCGGGTCAGGAAGTTGGAAATTATCAGCGGGTGAATCCAACGTTGACTCGATGAGGGGCGGCTCGGTGGCGCAGCGGTAGAGTCGCTGCCTCACAGCGCCAGAGACCAGGGTTCAATCCTGACTACAGGGGCTGCCTGTACAGAGTTTGTACCTTCTCCCCGGGACCATGTGGGTTTTCTCCGGGTGCTCCGGTTTCCTTCCAATGTACAATTTATAGAAGAATATAAACCTACAAACATTTGTTCAGAAGATAGACACAAAATGCTGGAATATCTACTAAGATGGACAGGCAGCATCTGTGGAGAGAAGGAATGGGTGACGTTTCGGGTCGAGACCCTTCTTCAGACCAAACGAAACCTTTGTTCAGTTCAGTTTAGTTTACTGTCACGTGTACCAAGGCACAGTAAAGAGCTTTTGGGATGTGGGATGAAACCGGAGCACCCGGGGAAAACCCACGCAGTCTCAGGAAGAACGTGAAAACTCGTTTTAGATGATCAGCCAATGATCATATTGAATGCCGGTGCTGGATCGAAGGGCCGAATGGCCGAACATCCTCTCCACATCCACTCTATCCAACACTTTCACTATTCTGTACGTTTCAATGAGGGTCCCCCTCATCCTTCTAAACTCAAACTCTAATTCTAAACTGGTTGGAACAAAGGCCAGAGATCAGAGATGTAGAGCTGCAGGAGTCACAGAAGGGCCGCAATGAGAGAGGGTATCACATAACTCCCATCAGAGAGGGGAGAAGAACGCTTTCAAAGTAGGCATGTACTCATTGATCTATGGTGGGGCCCACTTGATCTTGTTTGTAAAGTTATTTATCATCTGTAAATTGCCCCTAGTGTGTGGGGAGTGGATGGGAAAGTGGGATAACATAGAAACATAGAATCATAGAAAATAGGTGCAGGAGTAGGCCATTCGGCCCTTCGAGCCTGCACCGTCATTCAATATGATCATGGCTGATCATTCAAGTCAGTATCCTGCACCTGCCTTTCTCTCCATACCCCCTGATCCCTTTAGCCACAAGGGCCACATCTAACGCCCTCTTAAATATAGCCAATGAACTGGCCTCAACTACCTTCTGTGGCAGAGAATTCCAGAGACAGAGAATTCAGAGTTCTAATAACATAGAACTAGTGTGAATGGGTGATCAGTGGTTGGCATGGACTCTGCGGGCCGAAGGGCCTGTTTCCCTGCAGTCTTTTTCAATCAATTGATATATCAAGTTAAGAGAGTCAAAAGTGTTTAATGAATGAATGAATTAATAAGTTTATTGGACAAATATTCACATACAAGGAATTTGCCTTGGTGCTCCGCCCACAAGTGACAACATGACATACAGTGACAGTTAGGAATGACACATAAAACATTAAACATTAATAATAAAACATTATTGATTAAACATGTGAATTAAATGAAATACCTGAACTAAAGGAGGCTACAATTTTTGGTTATTGAGTAGAGCTACTACTTGTGGAAAAAAAGCTGTTTTTATGTCTGGCTGTGGCAGCTTTGACAGTCCGGAGTCGCCACAGTCCGGAGTTTGTGGCCGGGGTGAGAGGGGTCAGAGATGAACTTACCCACTCGCTTCCTGGCCCTTGCAGTGTCATATACACACAGAATTGTATACTAATATATACACTAATTGTTATATACACTGAAAACAGAACATTAAAAATCTTGCTTACAAGTCTGTAAAGCAGGGGGTTGAAGATCACACAAAACACAAAAGAAAGTTTAATAGTTCTTTTAAAAATCCACTATTAGTGCAAAACAAAAACTCAAAGTACCAAGTGCAACCAAGACAGTTTGTAATTTGAAGTTTAGCTGAGATAGGTGGTGTTGTGGATAATGAAGTAGATTTTCAAAGTCTACAGAGAGATTTGGGCCATTTGGAAAAGTGGGCTGAAAGATGGCAGATGGAGTTTAATGCTGTTAAGTGTGAAGTGCTACATCTTGGCAGGACAAATCAAAATAGGACGTACATGGTAAATGGTAGGGAATTGAGGAATGCTGTGGAACAGAGGGATCGAGGAATAACTGTGCATAGTTCCCTGAAGGTGGAATCGCATGTAGATAGGGTGGTAAAGAAAGCCTTTGGTGTGCTGGCCTTTATAAATCAGAGCATTGAATATAGGAGTAGGGAAGCAATGTTAAAACTGTACAAGGCATTGGTAAGACCAATTCTGGAGTATGGTGTACAATTTTGGTCGCCTAATTATAGGAAGGATGTCAACAAAATAGAGAGAGTACAGAGGAGATTTACTAGAATGTTGCCAGGGTTCCGGCAACTATGTTACAGAGAAAGGTTGAACAAGTTAGGTCTTTATTCTTTGGAGCACAGAAGTTTAAGGGGGGACTTGATTGAGGTCTTTAAAATGATGAAAGGGATAGACAGAGTTGACGAGGATAAGCTTTTCCCATTGAGGTAGGGAAGATTCAAACAAGAGGGCATGACATGAGAATTAAGGGACAGAACGTTTAGGGGTAACATGGGGGGGAACTTCTTTACTCAGAGGGTGGTGTCTGTGTGGAATGAGCTTCCAGCAGAAGTGGTGGAGGCAGGATCGATTTTAACATTTAAAAGTAAAGTGGATAGATATATGGACGTGAAGGGAATGGAGGGGTATGGTCTGAGTGCAGGTAGATGGGACTAGGGGAAAACAAATGGTCGGCACGGACTGGAAGGACCGAGAGGGCCTGTTTCCGTGCTGTAATTGTTATATGGTTATATGGTTATATGGTAGCTGGTGTGTGCAGTGTTCAAGAGCCTGATGTAAACTTCCATTAGTATTAAGGAGCAAGGTGACTTTAATTCAGGCAGTCTCTGGGATGGCCTAAATAGAAGCCCCAAGTTAATTTAGCACAGGCCTGGGTTTCCTTGTAGATTTTGCCTAGGCCTCGGTTCCCTTCCATTGGCCAAAGTTGTGACTATTTTAAGCCTCAGAAATCGAGGGCACATGTTAAATTTAGATCGTGACGAGCTCCTTAGATTCCCGCTCAGCTCTGGTGTCCTTCAAGGGCAAAATCTATTCCCTGTATGGCTGAGTATCAGATTGCTGAGTCCACAATGGGTCCTGTCAATGGAGACAACAACTGCAGCAACATTTGGGACGGTAAATAAAGATGTTAAAAAAAAAGATGATGCATTTGTGGACTAACCTTTCACCAAGTTGTTTCTATATTGGTGTAAACATGGACCTTGGCTAGTCTGTCTGACACAGGTCTATTTTATACAGAATGACCCAAGGCTTATTTCATCACAAAAACACTTTACGTCACTTTCGAAAGTACTGTACATGTGCTAAGCAGATCATTTATCATCTCCTATCGCCCTTTAGCTTCTCACTCTGACCTGATTCAGAAGCAATGGCTGTTAGAGTTGGGGTACATGCACATCATCGAGTTCGGTCCTGCACCCATCTCTCTTCCGGCCCCTTCCCCTCCCCTCCCTCCCCTCCCTCCCCTCTCCTCTCAACACAACACCTGAATAAATAATCTATCCCAACATTTAAGAAGCAGTTGTGGAATTCTCAGATGGCGGTGGAGGCCGGTTCTCTGGATACTTTCTAGAGAGAGCTAGATAGGGTTTTAAAAATAGCGGAGTTAGGGGATATGGGGAGAAGGCAGGAACAGGATACTGATTGGGGATGATCAGCCATGATCACATTAAATGGCGGTGCTGGCTCGAAGGGCCGAATGGCCTACTACTGCACCTATTGTCTATTGTCAGTTTGATAGGTACATGGATGGGACAGGTTTGGAGGGATATGGGCCAAACACAGGCAGCTGGGCCTAGTGTAGCTGGGACATGTTGCAGGTGTGGGCAGGTTGGGCCGAAGGGCCTGATTCCACACTCTATGACTTTGAAGGTCCCAACCTGTACATAGGTCTCGAGACCCATGTTCTCCAGAGAAGCTGCCTGACCCCCTGAGACTTATTGTTTTATAGAAAAGCTTTCCCTTGAATGCACTTTCACTCTCATTGGCAAATCTTTTTGAGGGAATTCTAGAGACTGGGAAGTGCTCAGAAAGGCAAATTGGTTGTTTAAGAAGGAACTGCAGATGCTGGAAAATTGAAGGTGGACAAAAATGCTGGAGAAACTCAGCGGGTGAGGCAGCACCTATGGAGCGAAGGAAATAGGCAATGTTTCGGGTCGAGACCCTTCTTCAGACTGATGTGAGGGTGGGGGGGGGGGGGGGTGGGAAGAAGAAAGGAAGAGGTGGAGCCAGTGGGCTGAGGGAGAGCTGAGAAGGGGAGGAGAAAGTAAGGACTACCTGAAATTAGAGAAGTCAATGTTCATACTGCTGGGGTACAAACTGCCCAAGTGAAATTTGAGGTGCTGCTCCTCCAATTTACTGTGGTCCTCACTCTGGCCATGGAGGAGGCCCAGGAAAGAAAGGTTCGATTCGGAATGGGAGGGGAAGTTGAAGTGCTGAGCCACCGGGATATCAGGTTGGTTATTGCAAACTGAGCGGAGGTGTTCGGCGAAGCGATCGCCAAGCCTACGCTTGGTCTCACCGAGCAGTGGATGCAATAGATGAGGTTGAAGGAAGTGCCGGTGAACCTCTTCCACACCTGGAAAGATTGCTTGGGTCCTTGAATGGAGTCAAGGGGGGAGGTAAAGCGATAAGTGTAGCATTTTTTGCAGTTGCAAGAGAAAGTGCCCGGACAGGGGGTGGTTTGGGTGGGAATGGACTAAATGACCAGGGAGTTATGGAGGGAGCGGTCTCTGCGGAAAGCAGACCGGGGTGCAGATGGGAAGATGTGGCAAGTGGTGGGGTCACGTTGGAGGTGGCGAAAATGTCGGAGGATTATTTGTTGTATGTGACGGCTGGTAGGGTGGAAGGTGAGGACAAGGGGGACTCTGCCCTTGTTATGACTGAGGGGATGGGGAGTGAGAGTAGAGTCACGGGGCATAGAAGAGACCCTGGTGAGAGCCTCATCTATAGTAGAAGAGGGGAACCCCCATTCCCTGAAGAATGAGGACATCTCCGATGCCCTGGTGTGGAACACCCCACCCTGGGTGCCAATGCGGCGTAGACGGAGGAATTGGGAGTAGGGGATGGAAGCAGGGTGGGAAGAAGTATAGTCTAGATAGTCATGTGAGTCAGTGGGTTTAAAGTGGATGTCGGTCAGTGTTAACTCGGTTGGATTGCCAAAGTTAAATTGAGAGAGATCATGACAAGTACATCTTTCTTTCACTATTTTCTGCTTTCAAAGTAAATAATTCCCTTTGGTCCATCCATCTTTAGTGCCACATAAGGCTGGAGAACGTAGAACATGGTCATAGAGTCACACAGCGTGGAAACGGGTCCATCGCAACATGTCCCATCTACACCAGTCCCACCTGCCTGCGTTTGGTCCATATCCCTCTAAACCTGTCCTATCCATGTAGCTGTCCACATGTCTCCTAAACGTTGGGATAGTGACTGCCTCAACTACCTCCTCTGGCAGCTCATTCCATACACCCACCACCTTTTGGATGAAAAAGTTACCCCTTAAATTCCTATTCAATCTTTTCCCCTTCACCTTAAACCTTTGTCCTTTAGTCCTCTACTCTGGGCAAGATACTCTGTGAGTCTACCCAATCTATTCCTCTCATGATTTTGTACATCTCTATAAGATCACCCCTTATCCTCCTGCGCTCCGAGGAATAAAGTCCTAGTCTGCACAACATGGAACAGTACAGCACAGGAAGAGGCCCTTCAGCCCACAATGTCCGTGCTGAACATGACGCCAAGTTAGACTGATCTCCTCTGCCTGCACGTGATCCATATCCCTCCGTTCCCTGCCCATTTAAAAGTCTTTTAAACACCACTATCGTATCTGCACCCACCACCCCTCGCGTAAAATAAACTTGCTTCGGACATCTATATAATTAAATCTTAAGCTCATCTTGACCACTTCCTGTTTGCGCTGTTGTTTGATTTTAGAAAAAACGCTACCACATATGGCTGTGATTTTTTGGCCATCTTACTCCTCCTCCGATGATCAGGCCCTGAGGATTTTTCCCATCGATGAAAAAAATAAGTGTTTTTTTTAGTGTTTAATTAGAGATTAAGATTAGTGTTTAAAAAATCTTGATATTCTCTCTCCTGTCAATCACCACGATGAAGGCCACACCTCTTCTAGGGGGCGGGACTATAAAAGCCGGAAGTTTGGATTCAGTCGCTGCAAGATGGTGAGGGAGAGGCCACAACTCTCAGTCTGAGCTGTGAATCTACACAACACTGAGTGTCTACAGAACTGTGAGTGCACTTTATGTGTTTTTGTGGTTTTATGTGGTTTTATTTGGTCTTGAAACCAGTCCCTTCGGCCCACTACACCCATACTAGCGCTCCAGAAAGCCTGCCTGACCCCACTGGCCAGCAATATTGGAATTGGTGGAGAGGTGGAATATTGCGTTGGGGGACCAGCCCTCCCGTGTGAAGCTGGGACCCAATGGATCCCACTTAGTCTAGTCTCCGTAATATATGCCCCTCTCACCTTAAAGCTATGTCCTCTAGTCTTTGATATTTCCACCTACGTACGAGATCTGACTGTCTATATCAGCCTCTCAGGGTGTGTGGAGTCAGTGTGGAGTTTGCACGTTCTCCCTGTGGCTACGTGGGTTTTCTCCGGGTGCTCCGGTTTCCTCCCACATTCCCAAAGTCGTTCTAAGTTTGTAGGTTAATGGGCCCTCTGTAATTGCCCCTCATGTGTAGGGAGTGGATGAGAAAATGAGATGACGTAGAACTAGTGAATGGTTAGCGTGGAATCGGTGGGCCGAAGGGCCTGTTTCCATGCTCCATCTCTAAATTAAACAAAGCATTTGACTAACATTCTTTGGATTAAATATTAAACAAATACTTCCTCACAGCGAGGCTTGGATGATGTCTGGACGTATCACAAAGACTTCCACTCATGAGACCTCCACTCATTTGGTTTCTCTCCTTTGTATATTGTTAACAGTGTACTATGTTTACATATTCTGTTGTGCTGCTGCAAGTAAGAATGTCATTGTTCTATCTGGGATACATGACAATAAAACTCTCTTGACTGTTGTCTCTTGAGATAGAAAATAGGTGCAGGAGGAGGCCATTCGGCCCTTCGAGCCTGCACCGCCATTCATGTTGATCATGCCTGATTATCCACGATCAGTACCCGTGCCTGCCTTCTCCCCATATCGCCTGACTCCGCTAGCCCCTAGAGCTCTATCTAACTCTCTTTTAAATTCATCCAGTGAATTGGCCTCCATTGCCTTCTGTGGCAGAGAATTCCACAAATTCACAACTCTCAGGGTGAAAAGTTTCTTCTCATCTCAGTCTTAAATGGCCTCCCCTTTATTCTTAGACTGTGGCCCCTGGTTCTGGACTTCCCCAACATTGGGAACATTTTTCCTGCATCTAGCTTGTCCAGTCCTTTTATAATGTTATACGTTTCTAGAAGATCACTTCTCATCCTTCTAAGCTCCAGTGAATACAAGCCCAGTCTTTCCAATATTACCTCAGATGCTTTTACTCGTTTTGCCATTTACAAAGTCATGGCTGAACCAACTTCAGATAAGACCAAGATAACATTTAGCGTTCAAGAGCCGTGTGTTTTATTGTCGAAGCTGAACAATTACATTCTTACTCCCAGCAGCATAACATGTTACTCAATACTGTGGTGCACGGTGGCGCAGCGGTAGAGTTGCTGCCTCACAGCGCCAGAGACCCAGGTTCGATCCTGACCACAGGTGCTGTCAGTACAGAGTTTGTACATCCTCCCTGTGACCGCGTGGGTTTTCACCAAAGACGTGCAGGTTTGTAGGTTAATTGGCTTTGGTAATGCTGTCAATTGCCCAAGTGCATGTAGGATAGTATTAGTTGGTTGGTGCGGACCCGGTGGGGCAAAGGGCCTGTTTCTGCATTGTATGTCTAAAGTCTAATAGATTATGTAATAAATAAACATAAAAGGATACATCAATAAATGAAAAATACATCTGTGCAAAAAGCAAATCAAAGCTCAAAGTCCCTACTGCAATCCAGGATGTTTGTAGTTCAGTCTCGTTAGAGTTTGTAACCTTGTTCAATACCTTGGTGACTGTTCGGAAGAAGCTGTTCCTGAACCTGGATGTTACAGTTTTCTGGCTCCTGTCCCTTCTTCCTGATTCTTTAGAGTTTTGTGTGGGTTACACCCAAATACTTTGACCTGGTTAAGATAGCTGAAGATACCTTCAGCGCTTTTAACTAACTAACACTCCAGTGGCCTTCAGAGTGTTTAGTCAACTGAACCTGAATTGACTCTGAACCTGATTGGAGATCGACACAAAAAGCAGGAGTAACTCAGCGGGACAGGCAGCATCTCTGGAGAGAAGGAATGTGTGACGTATATATTGGGAAAGGTGAGAAGAGGTTTGTCAAATGAAGCACAGTTAAGGGCCTGTCCCACTTGGCGATTTTATTCGCCGACTGCCGGCGTCATATCAATGGTCGGCAAAAGATTTTGAAAATTTCAAAATCCAGCGGAGACAAAAAAAATGTTGCGACACTTGAAAAACCACCGCGCGTCATTACTTCATCACGCCGCATCACGCCACGTTACGCCGCCTCACGCTGCTCCACACCGCGTCACGCCACGTTACGCCGCCTCACGCTGCTCCACACCGCGTCACGCTGCTTCACACCGCGTTACGCTGCGACTTTTTCGGTGACCTGATACATCAGTCAATGATGCCGGCAGTCGGCGACACGTGGGACAGGCCCTTAAGGGGTAAGTTGAAGGAGAGGGAAGCTAACAGAGGTGTACGGAGGAAATTCCAGAGTGTGGGGACTGGAGAGAAGATCAGAACAAGATAGCACAGGAACAGGCCCTTCAGCCCACATTGTCCATGCTGAACAAGACGCCAAGATACACTAATCTCACCTGCTTGTGATGCGCGGCGCAGTGGAGCCGATGGCCGACCGCGGAGTCATGCAACCGCCCCGCAAATCGACGAGGAGGGAGAAGGCGCGGAGAAAATCCGCCCCCCAAGATTGGCTCGGCAACGTCCGCGACGATAAACATCCACTTGTACGGGCAGGAGTTGAAAGTGAGCGTTAGGGTCCGCGTACCGTACGTTCAGATATCGCTCCCGTTCACAGCCGAGAGAACGGAGCCCCGCTTACCAGCGCGAGTGTCGCGGCCGGTCGGGGGAAGGATGCTGACGATCGCACCGGAGTCCACCAGGAAACGGCGGCCGGAATGGCGGTCACGGACGTAGAGGCGCTTGTTTGGGCCGATCACGATCGCCTCTATGGATGATTGGCCGAGGCATTTCCCTGAAACGTACGGGGTGGGCGGCAACATCGAGCCTCTGCGCCGTAGCGGGGGTGATAGTAACACCAACGGTGCCCACCATGAGTCCCGGGCCACTGCTGTGGCTCTTCGCTGGAAGGCGTGGGCGAGCATCATCGCGAACCAGCCAAGGCTAAAGAAGCGCTGTGCGAGTATGCGGTTAATGGTGCCGATATCTTGGTGCTTGGTCATCCAGCGCTCGTCGGCCCGTTCCGCGAGCTGCTGAGGATCGGAGAAATCCGCGCCGGCGAGCATGAGGCGGACATCATCGAACAACAGGCATGGGCGATGGCCGTCCATGAGCGTGAGCATCTCAGCCATGAGGACGGATGGCCTGCGATCCCCCAAAGCATCCATGTGAAGGATGCGGGCGGCAGGGTCCCGGCCGCTGAGCCCGAAGGGGTGTAACAGGAGGGCCTTGAGGCCGTCGTATTTGGCGATCGCAGGAGGATCCCTCAGGTATGGCAGCAGACGGGAGGCGGACTCTTGTGGCAGGGCTCCCACCACATGGAAGTATTTTGTTTCATCTGCGATGATGCGGCACAGATGGAACTGCGCCTCAACGTGTGCGAACCACACTTGCGGCTGAACGGGCCAAAACGCAGGCAGTTTGAGGCTGACGGCGTTACGGTGGGCGTCGGCAGCGGCCGCGCGAGCGTAATTATCTTGCATGCTGGCGTCCAGTTATCGAGTGGGCACTTCGGGGTCACCAATTTGCCGGGTTGAGACGAGAGTCGATTTCCAAAATCAGTTTTATAATCGAAACGACAAAATCAATGGAGTAACACAACACAGCCAATACAAAGGTCAAACCACAACGGTGGTCGAGAACGACTGAAGGGGCATCGGCCAGAAAGTGCGCGAACACAAACCCCTCCCCTTGGTCACGCGACCAAAGCACCTGACCGCAGGGTTTGATTACCTGCGGGCACCAGCAGCTGCCGCCACACCAGCACGTTTTATTGGAGATCAAAGTACAATGTTTATTCACGTTTATATTTATGTTTATGACTCTCGGTCTGATGAAGCGTCTCGACCCGAAATGTCACCTATTCCTTATCTCCAGAGATGCTGCCGCACCCGCTGAGTTACTCCGGCTTTTTGTGTCGATCACTATGTCGACGTTTTTCTGTTGTGCGGTTGCAAGGACAGATGAAAATAAAAAGTTAAAGCACTCCTGACTATCTCTCTCTCGCTCCAACTCTAAGGTCCAGTACTTAGATGCAACATTAAGGCGGGACCAAGTTGTAGGTAATTTGGGTGGGTTTATGACGGAGGTTAGCTTATTGACTGGGGAAAGTACAATTATTGCACTTCTAATCTGTTGGCCAATCATCAAACTGTGCAGAGGTTAGAGATTGTAGGCAATCAATGCGGAGTGAGCCGGGAAGTATTCTGCTCGTACCTTGGTTTCAATATTCTGCTCACACACTTTACCTGATCTGTCAGGTTATGTATAGAATTAATACATGCCTTACTTAAGCTTGCAGGAAAAATGTTCCCGATGTTAGGGGAGTCCAGAACCAGGGGGTCACGCACAGACACACACACACACACGTACACACACGCATGCACACACATGCACGCACGCACACACACACACACACACACACGCATGCACAGACATACACACACACACGCACAGACATAGACACACATATGCACACATACACGCACACACATACGCACACGCATATACATACACACGCACACACACGTACACAACGCACGCTCACATACACACACACGTGCGGACACTCACACACACATATACATGCACGCATGCACCCACACGCGCACACACCCCCGCACACACCCCCGCACACACACACACACACACACACACACACACACACACACACAAACGCATGCACACATGCACGCACACACGCGCGCACACCCACACACACACGCGCGTACACACACGGGCGCACACACACACGCGCACACACATGCCCACACACAATGTATATAACAGTATATGTGTATATATAAGTGTATATATATACATAAGTGTGTGTGTGTATATATATGTGTATGTATATGCTGTATATGCACGTGTGTATTTCTAAGAAGGGTTTCCAGCTGAAACTTTTCTCTAGAGATGCTGCCGTCCCGCTGAGCAACTCCATTATTTTGTGTCTATCTTCGGAGTAAACCAGCATCTGCAGATATGCAAACATATTACTTTATAAAATCCACGATAAACAGCAACAAAAATTCAGCGTATAAAAGAATAAATAGGCAATGGTAGTGCAAAGTGAAAACCAATGCCCCAAGTCTATGTAGTTCAGAACGTATTTGGAGGTTGTAGCGTTTAATAGCCTGATTTCGTTTAGTTTAGAGATACAGTGCTGAAACAGGCCATTCGGCCCCACCGGGTCCGTGCCGACCAGTGATCCCCGCACATTAACACTATCCTACACACTCTAGGGCCAATTTTTACATTTACCAAATCAATTAACCTACAAGCCTGTACGTCTTTGGAGTGTGGGGGGAAATCAAAGATCTCGCAGAAAACCCATGCAGGTCACGGGGAGAACGTACAAACTCCGTACAGACAGCACCCGTAGTCGGGATGGAACGAGTTATATGATGGCTGTAGGGAAGAAGCTGTTCCTGATCCTGGACGTTACAGTTTTCAGGCTCCTGTACCATCTCATCGTCTCTCACATTGATGTCGTGGAGGTGAATCTTCGCTGCTCCCGATGTAAATGTAATTTGAGCAGGTTTTTGTTGATTTAGTACATCAAATATTCTATTGTTCCCAAAACCCAGGATGAGTGAAGTGATTAATGACGCTCCGATTGCGAGCAGTGCGGCTCGGAACAGAGATTAATGCTTTTGCCTAAAACATCTGCTCAATATTGTTGCAGCCTCTCCCGCCTGGACCCTCCCCGTCCCCTTTCACGGCCGATCTCTCAAGACGGGGGGGGGGGGGAATGATGCCACACAAAGCAGCAACAGCATTGTGTCAGCCCTCCGTGGCAGTCTTGGCAGAGAGCTTCATTCTGTGAATATTCAAGGGCAGGCACTGATTGAACTGGAAACAAAAGCAGTAACAGGCAGCGCTCAATGCAGTGGAGGGCTTGAGGAATTATCTCTCGCGCACTCCATTGTTCCATAGGATGTAGGCCAAATGGCTTCCCAAAGGGTATATTGATCCAGTTGATTAGCCCAGTCATCAGGGCTTCATCTGCTAAACAAGTGCTTTGCATACGTAGCCTGCAGATGGTTCTGCCTCGCGGATACAAACTATGATCATGGACTCGGTGTGTCTGAGCGCCCAGAGGAATTAACGGTTTAGTTTAGTTCAGTTCAGAGATACTGCGCGAAAGCAGGTCCTTCGGCCCACCGAGCCCGCACCAACCAGCGATCCCCGCGCACTAACACTATCCTACACACAATAGTTTTATTCATTAATGTTTTATTATTATTAATGTTTAGTATTTTCTGAGTCAATCGTAACTGTCACTGTATGTCATGTTGTGGGCGGAGCTCCAAGGCAAATTCCTTGTATGTGAATACTTGGCCAAAAAACTTACTTACTTACTTAGACAATAGACAATAGACAATAGGTGCAGGAGTAGGCCATTCGGCCCTTTGGCCCTTCGAGCCAGCACCGCCATTCAATGTGATCATGGCTGATCATCCCCAATCAGTACCCCTTTCCTGCTTTCTCCCTAAATCCCCTGACTCCGCTATCTTTAAGAGCCCTATCTAGCTCTCTCGTGAAAGTATCCAGAGAACCTGCCTCCACCACCCTCTGCGGCAGAGAATTTCACAGACTCACCACTCTCTGTGAGAAAAAGTGTTTCCACAATAGGGACATTTTACATTTATACCGAAGCCGATTAACCGACAAACCCTTCCTTGGGCGTCTTTGGAGTGCGGGAGGAAAGCGGAGCGCCCGGAGAAAACCCACGCAGGTCACGGGGAGAACGTGCAAACTCTGTACAGACAGCAGCCGTAGCCGGGATCGAACCCGGGGTCTCTGGCGCTACAAGCGCTGTAAGGCAGCAACTCTACCGCTGCGCCACCCTGGAAAGGGTCAAGAGTGTTTTATTGTCGAGTGTCCCAGATAGTAAAATGAAATTGTTACTTGCAGCAGCGCAACAGAATATGTAACGACTAACAGACACCACAATGTTGTTTTGTCACACAGGGCTGCAGCATTCTTTACTGTACGGAAACCTAATTATTTCTTCTATGTAAAGCACTTTGGTTTCAACGCGAGTTGATTTAAACGTGCTATATAAATAAAATGTACTTACTTACTTACTTACTCTACTAGGTTAGACGAAGTCATTATTAATGCAAATCACAATGCACATTTTTCACATCAACTGCTCCCTCCGCACCTCCCCTCCCCCAACTGCGTTTCCTACCTGATCGGAATTGTCCTTCATGTGGCACTCTATCTGTCACCTGTACTGAGGTACAGTCACATTAATTTTTGTACACAGTTTAATACAAGTATTTTTTGGTTGGTTGGGGGCGCTGCGAGTCGGCTGCCCTGCCAGCAGCGTGTTCGTTATTTCATCTTTTTTTGTTTTTTTTAAGTGTGTCCAAGAGTTTGTTTTGGTGTTTCTCTGTGTGTCTTGTGTGTGTGGGGGGTGGGGGGAGGAAAGGGTGAAACCGTTTCTCAGTCACTTCCTCGATGGAGAGGCGGCTTTTTCCGTGTCGCTTCTCCGCCTCCCCTCTCGCGGCCTAACAGCTTGGATGTAGCGGCCTTTCCCGGAGTCGGGCCACGGGCGGGGCGTGGACTTACCATCCGGAATCTGGGATCCATTGCCGGGGATCGCCGGAGAAGAGCTCCGACTGCCGGCCTACGGCCTATAACATCCTGAAACCGTAGGAAAGTGACGATTTGGGAACTCGTGACGAAAGTGACGAGTGTGTTCGACCGTCCCGACGTCGGAGGTTTGATCATCCCGACGAGAGGGCCTGTGCATCCGGCCGTCCGTAGCGGCAACTACGGAGGGTTTATGGGCCCGACCAGTCTCATGGTGAGCAGTCTCATTGTCTGCAACTCATTTTCCCCTAGGCCACAACTAGCAGTGGCCTGCCCCCTTTATCATTGTTGCTTTTTTGCATATCTTTCATTCATTTCCTCTATATCTCTTTATATCTCCTTCTATATCTCTTGTTTCCCTCTCCCCGAATCTCAGTCTGAAGAAGGGTCTCGACCCAGAATGGACGTCATCCATTCCTTCCCGCCAGAGATGCTGCCTGTCCCGCTGAGTTACTCCAGCTTCAAGTCCCAGTTGTTGTAAGTGTGGGGTTCTTGACCTGACCGTGAAGGCCCGTTGCCATGGTGACGTTGCCGGGCGGGCCTGGCCAAGCTGTAGGCCGCGTGCGGTCCACGTGCTCGGCATTCTCTTGGAGCGGGTGCCCAGTCCAGCCGAGCCCCAGACTGCTGCAGGACCTCCAGCGGCCCAGTCCCCCTCAAGGCCATGCATTCCCTCCCGCAGCCGGCTCTGCTCACACTTGCGTTTAGCTACATATTCCTGTAGCATCATTAACTGCTGAAGCATGGCTCCACTTGGCAAGGAATGAGCTGCAGGAACAGTGGCTGTTCACCTTCGACCACAGAGATTGTGTTTAGTTTAGTTTAGAGATACAGCGCAGAAACAGGCCCTTCGGCCCACCGAGTCCGTGCGGACCAGTCATCCCCGCACACTCACACTATCCTACACACACACTCACTAGGAACAATTGACACTTATACCAAGCCAATTAACCAACAAACCTGCACGTCTTTGGAGTGTGGGAGGAAACCGGAGATCTCGGAGAAAACCCACGCAGTCACGGGGAGAGCGTACAGACAGCACCCGTGGTCAGGATTGAACCCGGGTCTGTGGCACTGCAAGCGCTGTAAGGCAGCAACTCTACCCGCTGCGCCACCCTGCCGCCCAGATCTTCTCGTACGACAGGAAGATGAGAGTTTATCGCGAGTAATCCTTTCAATTGCCAGGTTGTATTCATATTCTCCTACAACGTTTTTGCTACGCTGACAATTAGTTGCAGAAAAACTATCCAATTATGCAGTTCATTAATTTGCTAACAGCTGCTCGAACCTGTGCCGTGAATGCAGAAAGCCTCGTGGGCTAATTAGGTGCCCCGCTCCCGTCAGCCAGAGGATCAAAAAAAGCTTGAAAGTACGATCCACCAGCTTTCATTTAGTTTTGAGATACAGCGCGAAAACAGGCCCTTCGTCCCACCCAGTCCGCAACGACCAGCGATCACCGCACGCCAACAATATCCTACGCGCACTTGAGGGATCATTTATATTTACACCAAGCCAATACAAACCTGCACGTCTTTAGAGTGTGGGAGGAAACCTAAGATCTCGGAGAAAATCCACGCAGGGCACGGGGAGAGAGTACAAACTCAGTACAGACAGCACCCGTAGTCGGGATCGAACCCGGGTCTCTGGCGCTGTGCGGCAGCAACTCTACCGCTGCGCCACCGTGCTGGCCTGGCTTCCTCCTCGCTGTTACCAGATGACTGAACAAACTTCACGTAAGTGAAACTTCACCCAGAGAGTTGTGAATTTGTGGAATTCCCTGCCACAGGGAAGTGGAGGCCAAATCACTGGATGGATTTAAGAGAGAGTTAGATAGAGCTCTAGGGGCTGGTGGAATCAATGGATATGGGGAGAAGGCAGGCACGGGTTACTGATTGGGGACAATCAGCCATGATCACAAAGAATGGCGATGCTGGCTCAAAGGGCCGAATGGCCTCCTCCTGCACCTATTGTCAATGTTTCCATGTTTCTATGTTTCGATGTAGTATCTGATCTTCCAACCTACCTCATTGTAACCTTGCACTTTTTTCTCACCGCACTAACTCCACATTGTACATTCTGGTTATTTTTCTTGTTACACCACCTGTTGTACTTATGTTCAGCTTGAGTATACCCATGTAGGGCCTGATTTCACCAAAATTCAACGCAAGCAAAGCTTGTCACTGTATCTCGATACATGGATAGGAAAGGTTTTGAAAGAAATACCTGGGCCAAACGCAGATAGGTGAGACTGGCATAGATGGGGAATTTTAGTCAGCATGGGAAAGTTGGGCTGAAGGGCCTGTTTCTATGCTCTGTGACTCTATGACTCAGGACACATGACAGCATCAAATGATTTGAAAACAGTCTAATCGTTGGGGTAAATTGAAATTAGGCCTCTTTGGTATCCGGTGAATATATTTTTTAGAAACATTAACACTGTGTTGCAAATCCTTTCGCTAATATAACTCATATGCAAAATTTCAGATTTCTAGGTTGTTATGTTTTTGGGCTTTGTGTAGAAGACAAATGTGCAATCCAGTTGTTATATATTTAGATCAGATTAGTCTAAAATGTCACGATGGACGATGATTGCAAGAAAGCTCTTTATCCTGACTTCCTGTTTACCAGCCCACGATCAAACCACAATGACTACGTTACCCCAGTTACATCCAGAGTCATCAGAGAATAGCCTTTGTATCGCTAATGATTTTGTCAACACTTTCTTTAAAGCTTTACAATCCATGTTCCCAATGTGTGTACGTAATCTTGGGCCTTGGATGATATATTTTTTAGAAGGTAGACACAAAATGCTGGAGTAACTCAGGCAGCATCTCTGGAGAGAAGGAATGGGCGACGTTTTGGGTCGAGACCCTTTTTTAGTTTAGAGATACAACACGGTAACAGGCCCTTCGAACCGAATCCAGCACCGACCAGCGATCCCCGCACACTAACACTACCCTACACCCGTAGGGACAATTTACATTGACTCCAAGCCAATTAACCTACAAACCTGCACGTCTTTGGAGTGGGGGAGGGAACCGAAGATCTCGGAGAAAACCCACGCGGTCACAGGGAGAACGTACAAACTCCGTACAGACTGCACCCGTAGTCGGGATCGAACCCGGGTCTCTGCGGCTGCAAGCGTTATAAAGTAGCAACTCTACCGCTGTGCCACCGTGCTGCCCTCTAAACTAATCTCTAAACCCAATCACAATCTGTATCCTCCAATGTTTTAAAGCATTATCATCACTGCTTTTAACTGAAGGAGGCATCCACAATGGTGATACAGATCAGGTACAGGTACACAGTGAGGTAAATAGTGAGGTACAGGTGAAGCAGTGAGGTACAGGTATGCCTTCTCCCCATATCCCCTGACTCCACTATCTTTAAGAGCCCTATCTAACTCTCTCGTGAAAGTATCCAGAGAACCTGCCTCCACCGCCTTCTGAGGCAGAGAATTCCACACTCACAACTCTCTATATGAAAAAGTTTTTCCTCATCTCCGTTCTAAATGGCTTACCCCTTATTCTTAAACTGTGGCCCCTAGTTCCGGACTCCCCCAACATCGGGAACATGTTTCCGGCCTCTAGCCTGTCCAAACCCTTAATAATCTTATATGTTTCAATAAGATATCCTCTCATCCTTCTAAACTCCAGCGTGTACCAGCCCAACCGCTCCATTCTCTCAGCGTACGACAGTCCCGCCATCCCGGGAATTAGCCTGGTGAACCTACGCTGCAATGTGTTTGAGGTAGTTGCAACATTTGGTGCAGACTTGCAGCTGAGAAGCGACGTTATAAATCTGGAAACACAGCAGATATTCTTGGAGTGGCAGATTTAGACATTTTTGAAGATGTAATTGGGCATTGAAGATATTTGATTTATCTCCCCAGCGAGTGGATACATCAGTTACCATTCTATCTTGACAGATCTGTGAAATATTTCTTACACCTTGCGGTTCTTGCCGCTCCGCCTTTGAAACGGAGAGATTGTAACAGATAGATCTCTACGACTCTCAGCAGCCTTGCAGAATGAACAAGAGCTCTGAAGATGGCCACCATGCCTACGCTAGATAGGATCACAACACACTAAACTAGCCGGCGATTGACGCAAAACACTGCAGGAACTCAGAGGCATCTCTGGAGGAAAGGAACGGGTGACATTTCGGTCGAGACCCGCTGACTCTCAGACTGGAAGAAGGGCCTCGACCTGAAATGTCACCCGTTCCTTCTCTCCAGAGATGCTGCCTGTCCCGCTGAGTTACTCCAGCACTCTGTGTCTGTCCCATTACTCGTCTGCGGTACCTGCTGAATGTTGTGATGCAAGTTGCACTCAGCCCTGGCCCCCTTGAAGCCACCATGAATTCTTGTGGTTTTGCACCACCGTCAAATTTGATATCCAGTGAGAATCTGTCTCCAAGATCTTTTTGCCTTCGCTATCTGCAATCAGGAGGGAGGTACATTTTATGTGGTGACACAACTCCTGTTAATCATCAGTGCCTGGTGTATCCCGCTGCTAATTCAAATCAAAATCTGTCCCCATTGATCATAAAATAGCACCTTCCCATTTGCAAGAAGGGTCTCCACCCGAAACGTCACCCACTCCTTCCCTCCAGAGATGCTGCCTGTCCCGCTGAGTCACTCCAGCCTTTTGTGTTTATCTTCGGTGTAAACCAGCATCTGCAATTCCTCGTACAAATTCCTCGTATGTTGCAAAACATACTTGGCTAATAAAGTATGGTTATGCACATCCCTGGAAATGTTCCAGGCAGCCACCACCCTCTGTGTAAAAAAAACAAACTTGCCCCGAATATCTCCGTTAAACTTGAGCCCCTCTCACCTTAAAGCCAAGTCCTCTAACCTTTGACATTTCCACTTTGGGAAACAGATTCTACACTTTACATATGTTTCATTAAACACACTTGTCGATCGCTGGCTTATGATTGTCACGAGTGTCAAGAAGCACGTCCGCCCTCGACTCCATCCAAGGAACCCCGACAGTCCTTTCAGGTGAGGCAGAGGTTCACCTGCACCTCCTCCAACCTCATCTACTGTATCCACTGTTCCAGGTGTGGACTCCTGTATGCCGGTGAGACCAAGCGCAGGCTCGGCGATCGCTTTGCTGAACACCTCCGCTCAGTCCGCCTTAACCTACCTGATCTCAGAGGGCGGTGGAGGCAGGTTCTCTGGATGCTTTCAAGAGAGAGCTAGATAGGGCTCTTAAAAATAGCTGAGTCAGATGATATGGGGAGAAGGCAGGAACGGGGTTATATGAAGGTTCCTTTATATGGTTATATAGTGCAGGTAGATGGGACTAGGGGAAAACAAATGGTCGGCACGGACTGGGAGGGCCGAGAGGGCCTGTTTCCGTGCTGTAATTGTTATATGGTTATATGGGTTACTGATTGGGGATGATCAGCCATGATCACATTGAATGGCGGTGCTGGCTCGAAGGGCCAAATTGCCTACTCCTGCACCTATTGTCTATTGTCTATTGTATATCTCCGGGTAGCCAAACACTTTATCTCCCCCTCCCATTCCCACACTGACCATTCTGGCCTGGGCCTCCTCCACTGTCCGAGTGAAGCCACGTGCAAATTGATGGGACAGCACCTAATTTTTCACTTGAGCAGCTTACAACACAGCGATATGTCCCGTCCCGAAACGTCACCCATTCCTTCTCTCCAGAGACGCTGCCTGTCCCGCTGAGCTACTCCAGCATTTTGTGTCTATCTTCAGTATGAATATTGATTTCACTAACTTCAAGTAACCCTTGCTCTCCCTCTCTCTCCACCTCTCCCCCTTCCTAGTTCTCTGACTAGTTTCACTGTCCCCCTGATTATTTTTTCTGTTTGTCTGCCTCCTTGTCACCTTCCCGTCAGCCAACAACGAACCATTCTACATTTCCTTCTCATCGTCTGCTTTGATCTTTTTTTTCACACCTTACCCTTCCATATCTCCAAGGTAGATAAAAGCGTTGGAGGAACTCAGCGGGTCAGGCAGCATCTATGGAGCGAAAGAAAGGGCCACGTTTCGGGTCGAGACCCTTCTTCAGACAGAAGGAAAAGGTGACGTTTCCCCTAACTCTCAGTCTGAAGAAGGGTCTCGACCCAAAACATCACCCATTCCTTCTCTCCAGAGATGCTGCCTGACCCGCTGAGTTGCTCCAGCATTCTGTGTCCATCAAGGTAAACTCTGGCTGTCACAGTGAAATATTCCAAACAGGAAGCGAGACTGAAGTAAAATGGGCATTTGCTAAATACATTGCTAATGGCTACATGAGGTGTTGAGAACAGAGGAACTAGTCTGTGCGATTGACTGGGGGATCGGACGGACACATGTCATTCACAAAGCTCAACGCTGAACAGCAAGTTCAGAGGCAGACCCCAGAGACTGCTCCTTCCTGCACCGAATCACCCTCACAGTCGTCACGTTGCATTGTTTGCATTGCATGGATCCTGCTAATCCAGACCAGATGCAAGCCCTGTACCAAACCCCAGCCTACAGCTTGCACCCAGCTGAAAGCTAGTGGCCCTGGTCTAATTCATGGGCACCCTTGGAGTGGGGTGATGGCGGTGGGAAGGGGGAAGGGAGGGAGGGAGGGAAGGGAGGGTGGAGGAAGGGGGGAGGGAGCGGAGGAGGGGGGAAGGGGGGAAGGGAGGGAGGGAGGGATGGAGGAATGGAGGGAATGATAGTGAGGGAGGGAGGGAGAGAGGGAACGCGGGAGGGGGGAAGATAGATTAAGTCAAAGACAGACACAAAATGCTGGAGTAACTCAGCTGGACAGGCAGCATCTCCGGAGAGAAGGAATGGGTGACGTTTCGGGTCGAGACCCTTCAGTGATTGAATCATGTCTGAGACTCCCAGAGGACAGTATGAGAGTTCTCTCCCTGTCTGGTGCGTTATGAATGGACAATGTTTAGCGTCAGCACCCTCCAGGATATCCGGCGGAATGTAATGAAACTCCATTCAAAGAGACTTGTCCTCCACAGCCGTCTGTGGCAATGAATTCCACAGATTCACCACCCTCTGACTGAAGAAATTCCTCCTCACCTCCTGTCTGAAGGAACTTCCTCTTATTCCGAGGCTGCGCCCTCTGGTCCTAGACTCTCCCACTAGTGGAAACATCCTCTCCACATCCACTCTATCTGGAGGTGGGGAGTGGGTGTCCAAGCTAAACTGATGTCACATATAGTGTACAGCACTCACTCCCATTGGCAGAGTCGGTGGCGAGAGAGGTGCATGTGGATGACTTAAACCCTTCATGTCAGTTCTACCAAAGATACACTCAAAACGCCGGAGTAACTCAGCGGCTCAGGCAGCATCTCTGGGGAGAAGGAATGGGCGGCGTTTTGGGTTGAGACCCTCCTTCAGATGGGAGTCAGGGGAGAGAGGGAAACGAGAGACACAGTCGGTGATGTCGAGAGATAAAGAACAATGAATGAAAGATATGACAATAAGTAACAATGATAAAGGAAACAGGCCATTGTTAGCTGTCTGTTGGGTGAGAACGAGAAGCTGGTGCGACTTGGGTGGGGGAGGGATGGAGAGAGAGGGAATGCCGGGGCTACCTGAAGTGAGAGAAATCAATGTTCATACCACTGGGCTGTAAGCTGCCCAAGCGAAATATGAGATGCTGTTCCTCCAATTTGCGATTAGCCTCGCTCTGACAATGGAGGACAGAAAGGTCAGGGAAGGGGACCCTTCTTCTTGGCACGTAATGTCACCCATTCCTTCTCTCCAGAGACGCTGCCTGTCCCGCTGAGTTACTCCAGCATTTTGTGTCTATCTCGGGCGTAAACCAGCATCAGCATCTGCAGTTCCTTCCTGCTACACGTGTCAGTCCCACCCCCCCTACCCCCCCACCCCCCCCCCCCCCCAACTCTGTCTTTAATCTCCCACAGAGTTTGCAAGCAACCTGTGAAAGAAAGTGGTGAAAAACAGCGCTGCCTCATCTGCTGAGATTGCAGCCGGTAGGTCTGAGCCCGAGTCAGCAACACATTAACCTAGACTCTAGCTGTGAACAACAAGACATTCAGCTCCCCCCTGGTGACTTACACATGACGAGTAAACTCAGCTGCTGTCAGATAACTAAACCATGACCATGTTCCCCGATGTTGGGGGAGTCCAGAAGCAGCGGTCACAGTTTAAGAATAAGGGGTAAGGCCATTTAGGACTGAGAAGAGAAAAAACGTCTTCACCCAGAGGGTGGACAAAAATGCCGGAGAAACTCAACGGGCGAGGCAGCATCTATGGAGCGAAGGAATAGGTGACGTTTCGGGTCGAGACTCTTCTTCAGACCCAGAGGGTTGTGAATCTGTGGAATTCTCTGCCACATGAGGCCAATTCATTGGATGTACTGTATTCAAGAGAGTTTTAGATAAAGCTCTTCGGGCTAACGGAATCAAGGGATATGCGGAAAAAGCAAGAATGGGGTACTGATTCTAGATGATCAGCCACGATCGTATTGAATGGAGGTGTTGGCTCGAAGGGCCGAATGGCCTACTCCTGCACCTACTGCCTACTGTCGATTGCCTATTGTCTATATTGATATGGGGAGAAGGTAATGATTGTGGATGATCAGCCATGATCACATTGAATGGCGGTGCTGACTCGTAGGGCTGAAAGGCCGACTCCTGCACCTATTGTCTATTGTCCATCGACTCAATCTACAGTTCCCATCGCCTAAATAATTAAATACTTTTCCACCTTGGCGATTATTTCTTCTCCCTGCTCCTGTTGGGCTGAAGATAAGAAACTTGAAATCACTCGCTCCACATTCAGTCTGAAGAAGGGTCTTGACCCAAAACGTTACCCATTCCTTCTCTCCAGAGATGCTGCCTGTCCCGCTGAGTTACTCCATGTAAATAGAGGACTCTGGTTGAAACGTTCCTCTTGAAATTAAATTTTCAACCCCTGCCCTAATTTTGTCTTCTTTAGTTGAGTTTATTTAAGTTTAGTGTATTGTCACGTGGCCCGAGGTACAGTGAGAAACCTTTGTCACGTGCTAACCAATCTGTTTCCTGCGTACAATTTTGTTTGATTAAACTCTTAGGAAGCACCGAGGGACATATTAGCAATCTTCATGAAACTTTCCCAATACAAACTCCTGCAGTTGTAATCTATAAACAATATTCTCCTTCACCAAAAAAAAAAATGCGTCCCGCTGCAATACCAAACAAAACAAATAGCAATAATTGAGTTGGAAAGATCAGGGTTGTAATTTAGGGGGCGTTCAGTCGCATTCCATGCAAGGAGACAATGCGTGCCATTGAGAAGCTCGTTGGAAGGTTGCAGTGTTTGCTGCAACAACCAATAACAAACCCATCTGCTTCACATTTTCCTCTCAGCGTGAGTTACCGAGCGAGGAGATGACTTCACCGCCCTGAAGAGCGTGGAGTCTGCGCGGCTCAGCTCGGGGGTTGGTCGAGGCTACGTCCGATCTTTTCCCCCAAGGTACGCCGCCAGTGAAAGGTTACATGGGCGGCACGGTGGCGTCCCTGCCTCACAGCGCCAGAGACCCGGGTTCGATCCAGGCCACGGTTGCTTGCCCGTACGGAGTTTGTACAGAGGTTCTCCCCGTGACCTGCGTGGGTTTTCAGCGGGTGCTCCGGTTTCCTCCCGCACTCCAAAGACCTGCAGGTTTGTAGGTTAATTGCCGTTGGACCAAAATTGTAAATTGTCCCTTGCGTGTGTAGGATAGTGCGAGTGTGCGGGGCGATCGCTGGTCGGCGCGGACTCGGTGGGCCGAAGGGCCTGTTCCCATGCTGTATCTCTAATGTCTGAAGCCTAAAGTCAAATTGCTTCAGCATGGAAAGAAATCAAGGTGGCAGAAAGGACTGGAACTCACACAGTGTGTAGTTTAGTTTAGTTTATTGTCACGTGTGCTGAGGTATATTGTGAAGCTTTTGTTGCGTGCGAGCTTGTCAAGCTCACTTTTAATTTCACTCTCGACCATCGGATAGAAGGTACAAAATGTATCTGATGTATCTCTCTATCCCTAAACTAAACCAATGTGATAATTAATCACTCTTGACTTTAATTCATCTTGAACGACAGCAATCGTATGCTCCGTACCGAAATTATAACTTGTTTGCCATAGTTTTGCACAGACAGCTTTGTTCACAGATATTAATATTGCAAGGCTCCGATATACACAACTCTCTTTTACATTAGTTTAGATTAAATGGAGCAGAAACAGGCCTCTAGGCCCACCAGGCCCACAACGGCCAGCGACCCCCTCACACTAACACTATCCTGATCTCTGCAGAGAAGGAATGGGTGGCATTTTGGGTCGAGACGGTCTGAATAAGAGTCTGGACCCGAAACGTCACCCATTCCTTCTCTCCAGAGATGCTGCCTGAGTTACTCCAGCATTTTGCGTCTATCTTCGGTTTAAACCAGCATCTGCAGTTCCTACCTACCCACAGAGTAGGGTTCTGACCTGAAATGTCATCTATCCATGATCTCCACAGATGCTGCCTAACCCACTGAGTTACTCCAGCACTTGTGTCCTCATCTGTAAACCAGCATCTGCAGTTCCTTGTTTCTATGTTCTTGCATTCCACATATATGAAATCATTGTATTTGTGCCCACTATGGGACTGAAATGGTTAAAGCATCTGATTAATAACCAGGTAAGGAAAGGCAAGGAAAAAATGGACCAACTCTTGATTCCCTTGTCATGTATCTGTACGCTGTGGGCGGCTCGATTGTAATCATGTGTTGTCTTTCCGCTGACTGGAGCAACAAAAGCTTTTCACCGTACCTCGGTACACGTGACAATAAACTAATGGGGCTGTCCCACTGTACGAGGTGATTCAAGAGTTCTCCTGAGTTTCCCCTGATTCGAACTCGGAGAATTACGGTAATAGCTGTTCGTAGGTACTCGGGGCTCTCGTGGACATTTTTCACAGTGCTGAAAAAACTTCACGAGTTTCCGCGTTTCCCGAGTACCTGCCGTTAGCATTACCACCCACTACGAGACATCCATGAGCTCCGACGTAGCCGCTACGTACATTCTACGTACTTACCACGAGTTAGATTTTTTAAAACTCAGGAAAATTCTTGAATTACCTCGTACAGTGGGACAGCCCCTTAAACTGAACTGAGGTCAGGCAGCATCAGGGAATCAGATAGCTGATGTTTTGGCTTGGCACCCTTCATCAATTGGTATTGACTTTTTATTTTATTGTCACGTCTACCAAGATACAGGTAAAAACTTTGTTTTGTGAAAATATCAAAATGTTTTTACAATGCAATTTTCCTAACACGAGATTCTTAGGAAAGCAAATATTAGAACTACCTTTACTTTATTTTGTTTTAGAGATACAGCGTGGAAACAGGCCCCTTGTCCCACTGGGTCCGCGCTGACCAGCGGTCACCCCGTACACTTGCACTATCCTACACGCACCAGGGACGATTTACAATTTACAGAAGACAATTAACCTACAAACCTGCACGGCTTTGGAGTGTGGGAGGAAACCCGAGCTCCCGGAGAAAACCCACGCGGTCACGGGAAGAACGTGCAAACTCCGTACAGACAGCGTTCAAGGTCAGGATCGAACCCGGGTCCCTGGCGCTGCAAGGCAGCAACTCTACCGCTGCGCCACCGTGCCGCCCTATGTGATTGGCCTTTAGTGATCCAAAGCAATACTATCTTAGATTGGGCATCATGGTCAACTGGTATGGACGTGTTGGGCCGAATGGCCTGTTTCCATGCTGTATGACTCTAAATACTCTCATAACATTTACCCGACATCTGGAATTGCCAGAGCATTTAGTATGGATCAGTGTGGACCAATACTCGATGGCTGGCATAAGTATGGCGGGCCGAAGGGCCTGTTTCTGTGCTGTGAGCCACCCTGACACGTGGTTTAATACCATGAGTTTAAGAATGACTAACTTCAAATCTTATCCTCACAAAACAAGATCTAACTCTGCTAAACACCTCCCGTTGAGAATCTTCCCCGTTGTCAGATGAACATGTTGACGCTTCCATCTCTGTAGGAATGAAAACAGCCCGTGTGTTAGCGTTAGTGTTTGGAACATTTTTTTTTTAAACAGATTTACACCTAAACACCTGTTTAATACTTTAAAAGTAACAACTCCGAGAGATTTTGGTGTGTGGCTAGAATAGTTTTCAGAGAAGTTTTTGAATCTGTCCAGTTCCTCCTCTTGCTGTGTGACAGTGAATATTTGTCTCCCAGGGCCCAACTTCAGAATGTTTCCTCAGACCGTCACACGAGCCAACCTCCCTTCCATCGACTCCATCTACACCTCGTGCTGCCCCGGCAAGGCCAAGATTCAAGATTCAAGATTCAAGAGAGTTTATCGTCGTGTGTCTCAGACAGGACAATGAGATTCTTGCTTTGCTTCAGCACAACAGAACATAGTAGGCATGAATAAATACAGAACAGATCAGTGTGTCCATACACCATTATATAAATATATACACACATGAATAAATAAACTGATGATGGTCAGCAGCATAATCAAGGACCAGTCTCACCCCGGCCACTCCCTCTTCTCCCCTCTCCCATCGGGCAAGAGGTACAGAAGTGTGAAAACGCACAGCCCCAGATTCAGGGACAGTTTCTTCCCAGCTGTTATCAGGCAACTGAACCGTCCTCTCACCAACTAGAGCAGCGTTTCTCAACCTTTTTACCTTCGAGGAACCCTTGAAATAAAGTTCATGTCTCAGGGAGCCCCAACATAATTTTTTAAATATTTCTTTATTAATCTCTTTCGTTCTCCTTCATACACTTAAAGTTCATAAGGCAAAGATAACATATTTTTTCTGATGGTTACACAAAAAGCTGGAGAAACTCGAGAAGAAGGGTCTCGACCCGAAACGTCGCCTATCTCCTTCGCTCCTTAGATGCTGCTGCACCCGCTGAGTTTCTCCAGATTTTTGTGTAACCCTCGATTCTCCAGCATCTGCAGTTCCTTCTTTAACATATTTTTTCTGATAACTGGTTCAAGCAAAAAAGAACTCACGTTTTTATGTTTATTGACAATGTAAAAAAAAAATGAAATCAAACTGCTTGTTCAAAGCTGAAGCCAATAAGCAGAACTAACCTTGGAGGGGAGAGAGGGAGAGAGAGAGAGAGAGAGAGAGGGAGAGAGAGGGAGAGAGGGAGAGAGGGAGAGGGAGAGAGAGAGAGAGAGAAGTAGAAGAAGAAGAAGAAAAGAGCAGGAAAGAGAGAGAGAGAAAGAGAGAGAGAGGTGGAGAGAAAGAAAAAGAGACAGAGAAAAAGAGACAGATTGTCCCCTTTGATCTCTCGCTTTCACACCTTACCTTTCCATTTCTCTAAAGGTAAACGCAAAATGCTGGAGTAACTCAGCGGGACAGGCAGCATCTCTGGATAGAAGGAATGGGTGATGTTTCGGGTCGAGACCCTTCTTCATTGTTACTTTTTTGTCTGATGAAGGGTCTCGACCCGAAAATTCACCCATTCCTTCTCCTCAGAGGTGTTGCCTGTCCCGCTGAGTTACTCCAGCATTTTGTGTCTGTCTTCTTGAGATTGAAGGCAGCCCTGGCAGAAAACCTGTAGCTGAGGGGGAGAGCTAAATGTCTCTTTGTTAAGCTGCCTGGTTTTAGTTAAACACACGCCAGATTCTCCAATTCTATAGTTCAGCAGATCAATAGAAATATCACACAAAAGGAAAATAAATAGACAGACAGATGCAACGTGCCATGAAAGTAGCAAATTAACATCTCCGGTGGGAATAAAGTGCGTTATCTATGTGGAGGCATGACCAAATGAGAACATGAAGGAACTGCAGATAGACACAAAATGCTGGAGTAACTCAGCGGGACAGACAGCATCTCTGGAGGGAAGGAATGGGTGACGTTTCGGGTCGAGACCCTTCTTGCAAATGGGAAGGTGCTGTTTTGAGATCATTGTGGACAGATATCTATTTGAATTAGCAGCGGGATACACCAAGTGCTGATGATTAACAGGAGTTGCATCTGAGCCCACTCTGTACGTGTGGAGTCACCATGTAAAATGTACCTCCCTCCTGATTGCAGATAGTGAAGACCCCAAAGATCATTTAGGGATCTTTGAGACAGATTCTCACTGGATATCAAATTTGTGGGCGGCACGGTGGCGCAGCGGTGGAGTTGCTGCCTCACAGCGCCAGAGACCTCGACTGCAGGTACTGTCTGTATACGGAGTTTGCACGTTTCTCCCCATGACCGCGTGGGTTTTTGCCGACACCTTCGGTTTCCTCCCACGCTCCAAAGACGTACAGGCTTGTAGGTTAATTGACTTGGTATCATGGTAAAATTGTCCCTAGTGTGTGTAAGGTAGTGTAAGTGTGCAGGGATCGCTGGTCAGTGCGGACTCGATGGGCCGAAGGGCCATTTTCTGTGCTGTATCACTAAACTAAAGCTAAAAGTCACTTCAGCTAAGCATCTTCAACTAAGCACCTGCTCAACTAAATGCAGGTCTCTACACAAAACCAACAATAGTTTTACAATATAATACCCTTGATCCTGTAGCTGTACACTGTGGGCAGCTTGCTTGTCATCGTACTCAGTCTTTTCGCTGACTGGATAGCCGCGTCAAATAGGTTTTTCACTGTACCTCGGTACACATGACAATAATTAACTAATTTAACTACCCAGAAGAGGTTTACCAGTCTACTAATGACAATGCCTAGATTGGCGAGTATTAGCGAACAAGGAGAGGTTTAGTTTAGTTTAGTTTCCTTTAGAGATACAGCGAGGAAACAGGCCCTTCGGCCCACCGAGTCTGCACCGACCAGCGATCCCCGCCACACTAACACTATTCTACACACACTAGGGACAATTATTTTTAACATCTACACCAGGCCAATTAGCCTACAAACCTGTACGTCTTTGGAGATGTGGGAGGAAACCAAAGATCTCGGAGAAAACCCACGCCGGTCACGGTGAGAACGTACAAACTCCGTACAGACAGCGCCCGTTGTTGGGATCGAACCCGGGTCTCTGGCGCTGTGAGGCAGCGACTCGACCGCTGCGCCACCGTGCGGGCCCTAGTGTGCGGGGTAACTGTAGAGATGATTGTTTTCCTGGCTGACAGATGGATGCATGGGTTGTGTTAGGCACTGCTGTAGTCATCCACTCATGCTGAAATCATTATCTCCTAATGCCGATGGTTTTACATCTCGGACACTTCATGCCATTGATAGCATCAGCTAATTAATGAGAAATCGCAAGGCTGGTGTAGCCACAGGCTTTTTATCCCCTGACAAGAAAATAAATCTGCAAACCTACTTTATCCCTATTCATTTCAGTGAATTAATTTATTTTTTACTGCATCCTGAGTAGTGCTCATCTGTAAATTATACCTACTTTTGATGATATTTTTGTTTCTCAATCCACTGGTTTGGAAGACTTGGTTCAGTCGTGCAGCAAAAGCTTTTCACTGTGCCTTGGTACACGTGATAATAAACTTCACTGGAGTTTAGAAGGATGAGGGGGGATCTTATAGAAACATATAAAATTATAAAAGCACTGGACAAGATAGATGCAGGAAAAATATTCCCAATGTCGGGCGAGTCCAGAACCAGGGGCCACAGTCTTAGAATAAAGGGGAGGTCATTTAAGGCTGAGGTGAGAAAAATCTTTTTCACCCAGAGAGTTGTGAATTTATGGAATTCCCTGCCACAGAGGGCAGTGGAGGCCAAATCACTGGTTGGATTTAAGAGAGAGTTAGATAGAGCTCTAGGGGCTAGTGGAGTCAAGGGATATGGGGAGAAGGCAGGCACGGGTTTTTGATAGCCGTGATCACAATGAATGGCGGTGCTGGCTCGAAGGGCCGAATGGCCTTCTCCTGAATCTAGTCTCTATGTTTCTATGTTTAGAGATGGAGTGCGGAAACAGGCCCTTCGGCCCCACCGAGTCCAGTGATCCACATACATTAACAATATCCCACACACACTAGGGACGATTTAGATTTTTTACCAATGCCCCAATTATCCTACACTCCTGTACGTCTTTGGAGTGTGGGGGGGAACCGAAGATCTCAGAGAAAACCCAAGCAAAAGGTCACGGGGAGAACGTGCAAACTCCGTACAGACAGCGCCCGTAGTCGGGATCAAACCTGGGTCTCTGACGCGGCAAGCGCTGTAAGGCAATAACTTACACCGTGTCAAGAGTGTTTTCTTGTCAAATGTCCCAGATAGAAAAATGAAATTCTTACTTGCAGTAGCACCACAGAATATGCAATAGAAAAACAGAGAAAGTCTTTATCTATCTATCTATCTATCTATCTATCTATCTATCTATCTATCTATCTATCTATCTATCTATCTATCTATCTATCTATCTATCTATCTATCTATCTATCTATCTATCTATCTATCTATCTATCTATCTATCTATCTATCTCTAAAACTCAGATCTTGTTATCTTCCGGTTTGGCGGTCTTTCTATTTGCGCAAAAACGGTTCACGATAGCGCTACAACTTTTCACCAGTTCACTCACCATTCTCATCTTCTGCGAATGCACCAAGTTTCATTCCAATCGGTTGAATATCGTAAAAGTTAAGGGCCTGTCCCACCTGGGCGACCTAGTCCGCGAGTTCTGGCGAGTTTGCCCTCGACTCATACTCGCAGCATGGTCGACACGAGGTCCTAGGAGGTCTTTGTAACTCTCCTTCATGCTCGAGAGTGGTCCCCGCGTACTCGAGGACTCAGCTAGGTCGCGGCGTATTTTTCAACGTGCTGAAAAATGTCCATGGAAAAAATCGATACTTTTTTTACTTGTAAGTTTAGTCGTAGTAGGTCGGCATGTTAGTCGTAGGTAATCGAGGGTAGTCGAAGGTAGTTGAAGGTAGTCGTAGATAGTCTTCATCATAGTCGAAGCGAGGTCGAAGGAGGTCGTCTTCACTCTCCACTATTCGGCGTCCAATTTTCCCGAAGTTAGTCGTAGCTCGTCGTAGCTAGTCTTCAACATAGTCGAAGGAGGTATTCAACATGTCATTTTTACAAACACTTCTAAACTCGCCAATTAGGTCACCCAAGTGGGACAGCCCCTTTGATGTGGTTTAAAAATCTTAAAAACCGCACGTGCGCAGATCGATTTCTTCTCCAGCCAGTCGCCGCCGTGCGGATTGGTCTCTTCCCCTGTCACTCCCCGGGATGGTCCGCCCCTTCCTGCGCCATCGCGTCTTTACTGGAGCTGATGGTGGCCGGCGGAGATTTCCAACCGGACTTTCGGAGGGACCCGAAGCAACCCCGACCCCAGCAGTAGCCCAGTGTTGGAGACCCGACCCTGCCCAGCTCAGCAGAGAACGACCAGCAACCAGTGCCCGCTGTCAGTCCCCATCGCACCGCCAATTCCAGCCACTACCACTCCGGTCCCCAACACTGGCTCCTCACCCCCTCCCCTGTGATGCCCCCCCTCTCCCCCATGGCTCTTCCCATGTCTTCTCTCCAAGCTCACTCCCTCCCGCTCACACACCCCTCTGCCCCCACAAGTCCCCTGCCCACATCCCCCCCTGTCCACACACACACCAATCCCCAGAACCCCCCCTCTCCCCCCGCCCCCAGAACCCAGAGTCTCTTCTTCAGTCTGAAAAAGGGTCTCGACCCGAAATGTCACCCATTGCTTCTCTCCAGAGATGCTGCCGGTCCCGCTGAGTTACTCCTGCATTTTGTGTCTGTCTAGAATCGTCTTGGCCCCACTCTTTTTTTTTTTTACAAATGCTTTTATTCAAACCAACAAATACAAAACAGTAACACGATCAGCGAATGCCTATATTGGCATTTTACAAAGAAAGTTCTCAAGTTAAAATATTATCATTTTTATCAATAATACATTCGACCTCCTTTTTTTTTTTTTTTTTTTTTTTAACAAATGCTTTTATTTAAACCAACAAGTACAAAACAAGTAAAACGATCAGAGAATGCCTACATTGGCATTTTACAAACAAAGTTCTCAAATTAAAATATTGTCATTTTTATCAATAATACATTCGACCTCCTGGGAGTAGGAGTGGGGGCGGATCCGGATCCGCAACGGCCGTGAGCCCCAGGCCGAGCTCGGCGATCGTTTGCCTGCTTCTGCTGCTGTTGGAGGTGAGACGTTGCGGCGCGCCAGGGTCTTGGGCCTGTCCCACTTTGCCCGTCAGTTAGGCGACAGGCCGGTGGCGCGCGAAGATTTCGTTCAGGACGAAGCCCACACTCCTCCACGCCAGTCCATGCACCCGTCCCGCATTACCCACGCGCTGCCCACACGCTAGCAGGTCGCGTAAATGGCGCGCGAATGACGGCCAAGTGTGACAGGCCCTTAAGGCAGCAACTCTGCCGCTGAGCTACCATGCCACCCATCACTGCGCTGATGGATTTGGAGGATCGTTCTCAGGCAGCGTGGCTGGATTGAAGTGCTTGGCTGTAGGACGGCAATTAGCACATAAACAACTCAACACTGATGGGAATCTTTGTAACTGAGCCAAACAGTGTAGAAAATGTAAACTCCCCCTTCCCCTGGTAATCAATTGCTGCCATACTTCAATCAGCAAGTCAGACACAGTCAGGCAATCTGAGCACTTTGTACCTTTGATGTTTCAATACATTGAGAGCACAAGACACAAACAAAGATGAGGGAAATGACCCAGGGGAAAGAATGCAAAGATTGACATGCATGCGTTCAACTAAATCGCTGCTCATTCTCATTAGAATGACAAAACAACGCATCATTTCTAAAAACAGACTCGCACACGGCTGGAGTAACTCAGCGGGACAGGCAGCATCTCTGGAGAGAAGGATGGGTGACATCAAAGATCAGCGAGCGCGATAGCCCACTCGACGAAAAAGGCATAGTACGGTCACGGGCAGATCCATGGGTAATTTCCGGCCCCATTTCCGTAACCGTCTTCCGTCTCCGCCCCAAAGATCCCGTAGCGGAGCAAAGATACTGGAGCGGGGATGGAAGCCGGTTACGGAAACATCCTCATAAAAATAAAAGTTATTTGGAAAAAATTCCTCATTTTCAGAATTATAATTTATTAACACAAACTGTTCCCCCGCAACGTTGATTACACTACGGGTCGGGTCGGGTCGGGTCGGGTTACTGAAATGGATGAAAAAAAGGCCCATGTTCCGCTCCGTTGCGTACTACACGTCAGCCCGTTGCATTTAGCAGGAGTGGTCTATCTTGCTCCGCTATACGATCTTTGGGTGACATTTCGGGTCGAGACCCTTCTTCAGGCTGATCGTCAGGGGAGAGGGTGATACACAGATAAGAAAGTGTGAGGTGTGAAGATAGGACAAAGGGGATGGAGACCAAGGAAAATGTAGTAGACAAAATGTGTAGGAAGGAACTGCAGATGCTGGTTTATACTGAAGGTTTATACTAGAAGCGGCCCGACCTGAAATGATGCCTACTCTTTTTCTCCATAGATGCTGCCTCACCTGCATATGTTGTCTACTTTCGATTTTGCCAGCATCTGCAGTTCCTTCTTAAACAAGGATAGTCCGAGGGTCACCAATGAGGTGGTTAGTAGCTCAGGACTGCTCTCTGGTTGTGGTGGGATGGTTCAGTTGCTTGATAACAGCTGGGATGAAACTGTCCCTGGATCTGTAGCAAGTCTTCCACCAAGGTGCTAAAAACCTCTAACAAGGCCATTGCCGTAAAGAGCCATTGGAATATTGGGTAAAGGGCCTGTCCCACTTGCCGATCTTTTCGGCGACTGCCGTCATCATTGACTGAAGTATCAAGACACCGAAAAATTTGTGGCGTGACACGGCGTGATGACGTATGACGCGCGGTGTTTTTGCAACTGTCAATAGACAATAGGTGCAGGAGGAGGCCATTTGTCCCTTCGAGCCAGCACCGCCATTCAATGTGATCATGGCTGATCATCCCCAATCAGTACCCCATTCCTTCCTCCCCATATCCCATGACTCCGCTATCTTTAAGAGCCCTATCTAGCTCCCTCTTGAAAGCATCCAGAGAACCTGCCTCCACCGCCCTCTGAGGCAGAGAATTCCACAGACTCACCACTCTCTGTGAGAAAAAGTGTTTCCTCGTCTCCGTTCTAAATGGCTTACCCCTTATTCCTAAACTGTGGCCCTGGTTCTGGACTCCCCCAACATCGGGAACATGTTTCCTGCCTGTAGCGGGTCCAAACCCTTAACAATCTTGTCGCAAAATTTTTTTTGTCGCCGCTGGATTTTGAAATGTTCAAAATCTTTTGGCGACACCGATATGACGCCGGCAGTCGCCGAAAAGATCGGCATGTGGGACCGGCCCTTAAGTAACACAGACGTCTCCATTCTTTCTCTTTTGGCGGAGTCTTTGCAAGAATTCTTCAAGATAACATAAATAGAAAGGCTGGTCAAAGCCCAGTGAATAATTAATGTTAGTGGATTGTGTATTACATCTCAGCAACTGAAAGAATTCAGAGTAACTCATGTCTGAAAGCCACTTGAGCCAAATTACAGATCCACTGTTTACTTATTCATGTTACTGTATCAGTTTTCCCAACCAGAATGTGTGTGAAGTCAAGTGGAACTCCCTCCTGCTAATGCATTATCGTGCATGCTAGAAGCTGCCCCCCCAACCCCCCCGATATCAGTCTGAAGAAGGGTCTCGGCCCGAAACGTCACCCACTCCTTCTCACCAGAGATGCTGCCTGAGCTACTCCAGCATTTTGTGTCCATCTTCAAGCTTGTTGACTCCGCAATGCAGTGCAATACATCCGTGACGTAATATTACAGAGTCAGAGAGTGATACAGCATGGAAACAGGTCCTTCAGCCCAATTTGCCCACCCCGGCCAACATGCCCCAGCTACACTAGTTCCACCTGCCTGCGTTTGTTCCATATCCTTCCAAACCTGTCCTATCCATGTACCTGTCTAAATGTTTCTTAAACATTGGGATAGTCCCAGCCTGAACTACCTCCTCTGGCAGCTTGGTCCATACACCCACCACCCTTTGTGTGAAAAAGTTGCAGATTCCTATTAAATATTTCCCCCTTCACCTAAAACCTATGTCCTCTGATTCTCGATTCCCCTACTCTGGGCAAGAGACTCTGTGCGTCCACCCGATCTATTCCTCTCATGATTTTGTACCCCTCTACAAAATCACCCCTCGTCCTAGCTTAGACTAGTTCTAGCTTGCTCAACCTCTCCTCAAGACTCTGGCCCTCAAGTCCTGGCAACATCCTCGTTAATGGTGTGGTCTCCACAGACGTCTGTGGCAATGAATTCCACTGATACACCTTTCTAAAGGTACGTCCTTTAATTGTGAGGCCTTGACCTCTGGTCCTTGACTCTGCCACCAGTGGAAACATCCTCTCCACATCCACTCTATCCAGGCCTTTCACTATTTCGCTAAGTTTCAATGAGGTCCCCCCCTCATCCTTCTAAACTCCAGCGAGTACAGGCCCAGTGCCGTCAACTGCTCATCATATGTTAACCCACTCATTGCTGGGATCGTTCTCATCAAAGTCCTCTGGTCGCACCCCAACAATAGCACATCCTTCCTCAGATATGCGGCCTAGAACTGCTTGCAATTTTGTCAATGTTTCGATAATGCTTTCAAACCGTTGTGGTTTTGCAAAAGTTTGGTGGAAGTTATTTTGTTTCCCCCAGAGTCATTTCTGAAGTGACAAAACAAGATTCAGATCTTCTTTGATCGACTTTATTGGGCGGCACGGTGGCGCAGCAGTAGAGTCGCTGCCTTACATCGCCTGCAGAGATCCGGGTTCGATCCTGTCTGTACGGAGTTTGCACGCTCTCCCGTGACCTGCGCGGGTTTTCTCCGGGTGCTCTGCTTTCCTCCCACACTCCAAAGACGTGCAGGTTTGTAGGTTAATTGGGTTGATATAATTGTAGATCTTGAAGATAGCGGAGTCAGAGGATATGGAGAGAAGGCAGGAACGGGGTACTGATTGGGGATGATCAGCCATGATCACATTGAATGGCGGTGCTGGCTCGAAGGGCCGAATGGCCTACTCCTGCACCTATTGTCCATTGTCCCTCGTGTGTGTGGGATAGTGTTAGTGTGCGGGGATCGCTGGTCCGTGCGGACTCCGTGGGCCGGAGGGGCTGTTTCTGCGCTGTATCTCTAAACCAAAATCTAAATCTCCAGCGCAAGATGGAAGTTCCACAGATGCTGGAATCTGGAGCATAACAACAGAGCAGACTGCTTTATTGGGCTTTATCTGTTACCGCACTGTATCTCTAAACCAAACTAAACTAAACTAAAAAGTTAGTGGAAATTATTGTCGCTCTTCTGCTTTTCCCGCAGAGCCAATTCCAAGGAGCCAAACAAGATTCAGCCCTTGTCTGATCGACGTGCGAAGCAAGAATCTCCACAAGGCTTGCCAATAATTCACGGGTCCCATTGTGTTTCAGTAACAGGATGCTGCGCGCTTCTGAAACACCACATCACTATCAGGAAGGAGCAAAGATACACTGGAACAGAGCAGTAGACGATGGAAAGGGATATGGGTGTAGCACTCTGCTTTCTGACCCTGGCCAAGATCTCTTCGAAGAACTATAATTAGCTTTGAAACCACTTTAGTTTTCCCCTCTAAACTCAACAAATCAGTTCAAGCTGAAAGAGATGAAGTTGTGGATTTCTGTACCGAAATACAGAGATATTATGGCAGGGGGGCCCGGCGGGTAGTGCTGCTGCCTCGCGGCCCCAGAGACCCGGGTTCGAACCCGACCACCTGGTTCTGTCTGTACGGAGTTTGTACGTTCCCCCCGTGACCTGCGTGGGTATTCTCCGGGTGCTCCGGTTTCCTCCCACACTCCGAAGACGTACAGGTTTTCTTTAAGTTAATTGGCTTGATTAATTGGCTTGATCAAAATGTAAAATTGTCCAAGTTGGCGATATGCAGAGTTCCTGCCCTGCCGACTACAACATTCAGAAGGTTCCGAAGGTAGAGCAACCAAACAAAATCCGTCACAGTTGCTGAGGTCAGTGTTGTGCAGTGTCCAACACCTGATGGTTGCTGGGAAGAAGCTGCTCTAGAAGGTGGAGGTCACGGTTTCTCAGGCCCCTGTACCTTCGTCCCGATGGTAGCAGTGAGATGAGAGCGTGGCCAGGCTGGTGTGGGTCTCTGATGATACTTGTTGCATTTACAAGGCAACGCCTCCTTTCAGAAACAAGTTTTGTTGAGCCAATAAGTTTCATTGAAAAAAAGCCACTAAGTACTGGAGTAACTCAGCAGGTCGGGCAGCATCCGGCTTAGTCTAGTTTAGTTTAATTTAATTCAATTTTAGAGATAGAGCGCGGAAACAGGCCCTACGGCCAACCGAGTCCACGCCGACCGGCGAAACCGGCACACTAACACTATCCTTACGCACACCAGGGACAATTTACAATTTTACCGAAGCCAATTAACCTACAAACCTGTACGTCTTTGGAGTGTGGGAGGAAACCGGTGCACCCGGAGAAAACCCACGCAGGTCGCTAGGAGAAGGGACAAACTCCGTACTGACAGCACCCGTAGTCAGGATCAAACCCTGGTTTCCAGCGCTGTGAGGCAGCAACTCCACCCGCTGCGGCAATATTTCCGGTCAGGACTTTTCTTCAGACTCTGGACTTCCAATTAAACTAGTGCAAAGAATAGGGGGGGGGGGGGGGGGGGGGGGGGGGGGGGGGTGGGGAGAGGGGGGGTTTCCACATGCTGAAGACTTCAAAGCTGTGACTGTAAAACACTATCTTCCAGTATTGAGCTGCCCCGCATTATAATCGATGAATTATCTACGATATGAACCACATTTTGCTCCCTTCAGCTGTAGAGGGGACTACACAACAACACAACAAACAGGATGTGATTCATTCTCGTACAAACATCGCTGCACAGTGCACTAACATCTTTAGGACGTTCCAACCAACTTAATTAGTTTAAGGATTCCAGGTCCTGATATTAGCCTCCGATACACACACAAAAAAACAAAGGCGACACTGTCTTAAACATCTGGAGCCTTTAACGGGGGGCTTTCAAATTATTGTTTGTGATGCAGTGGAAAATATCTTGGCACGCAACCAATTACAACAGCAAGAAAGATAAAATAATAAGACCTGATGCGGGTTCCTGCTTTTCAAAAATAAAAACAGATATGCACGTGGCAGTGGAATGTTTAGAGATGCAGCAGGGAAACAGGCCCTTCGGCCCACCGAGCCCGTGCTGTTTAGAGATGCAGCAGGGAAACAGGCCCTTCGGCCCACCGAGCCCATGCCGACCAGCGATCCCCGCACACTGACTCTATCCTACACACACTAGGGACAATTTAGAAATTTACCGAAGCCAATTAACCTTCTGGAGAAGAGTAATAGGTGACGTTTCGGGTCGAGACCCTTCGTCTGAAGAAGGGTTGAGACCCGAAACGTCACCCGTTCCTTCCAATGGGTGACGTTTCAGATTGAGACCCTTAAAGTGGGTGGTATCATAGATAGTGAAGATGGTTATCAAAAATTACAGCAGGACCTTGATCAGTTGGACAAGTGGGCTGAGGAATGATCAATGAAGTTTACTGCAGACAAGCATGAGGTGTTGCATTTTAAGTCAAACCAGGGCTGTCTACTCTACCTACACCTTTCAGTAGGCCGAAGGGCCTGTTTCCGCACTGTGTCCCTAAACTACACTTAGGCCCCCTGCGGTCATGGCTGACCTGACCATGGGTGTCTCCAGGGTTGGAGGACGCCTGTGCGTGACTTTGTTTAACGTGGGGAGACTGGTGCACAGACAGCCACCCCACGGTCCCTGACAGATCTGGGTCAGGATCCAGTGGCATGGAGTCCAAGACGACCGGAGACCCTTTTCTGCTGCAGCCTTCACCCGCCTTCCCAGCCGCTGTGACGCTCCACTGAGGTCAGCCATCGTCCTCCGCCTGTTCCACCGTTGAGGTCTTGGTTGGATTGCTCTTTGTCAGAGACCTCCCCCGCGACCTTACCGCCATGGGTGGCCCTACCAGGAGCATAACTCCAGACGGCATCGCTCTCAGGATCTCAGGTCCACACAAGCTTCTCCTCCACGACAAGGTGACAATCCACAAAGAAGTAAACTACACTAAACTAAACTAAGTATGGGCCTAAACACAGAACAATGGAATTAGCTTCGACAGGCATATGGGTTGGAATGGACAAATTGGACAGAAAGCCCTGTTTCCCCGCTGTACAACTCCATGGCACATAGTTTTTTAATTTAATGTAAAGATTCAGCGTGATAACATCCCTTTGGCCCACTGAGTCCAGGCCACCCTCTGTACTAGTCTGCCCACAACACTAGTTCTATGTTATCCCAGTTTCACGTCTCATACACTGGGGGGCAATTTACCAAAGCCAATTAACGTACAAACCTACACGTCTTTGGAATTTGGTAGGAAATCCCACGCAGGTCACGGGGTGAACGTACAAACGCCATACACACAGCACCCCTAGTCAGGATAGAACACAGGTCTCTGGCGTTTTAAGGCAGCAACTCTACCGCTGCGCCACTGTGCCACCCATTTGGATTTAGGTCTGAAGTTATTATATATTAAACCATTAATTAACCTATCAAGAAGAATAACTTCCAAAAGAGGCAATTGAGGACCCTTCATCAACCCAAAACGTCACCCATTCCTTCTCTCCAGAGATGCTACCTGTCCCTCTGCATTACTCCAGCATTTTGTGTCTGTCTTCAACTGAGGAAAAACAGATTTATATTTCAAAGGAGATGTGTAGGAAGGAACTGCAGATGCTGGCTTCAAGTGAAGATAGACACAAATAGCTGGAGTAACTGAGCGGGACAGGCAGCATCTCTGGAGAGAAAGAATGGGTGACGTTTCGGGTTGAGACCCTTCTTCAGACGCATGATCATCCACAGTTTGAATCAAGATATTAAAACATGTTCTCTTGCCGGCAAGAGGTATTGGGATTTTAAGTGTTGGTTTCCATGGCAACTCTACTTAGAATTTGTTAAGTGAGTAACACAAACAGTATTCGGTTTAAACTGATTTGGTGCCCAGCAGCTGTGAAGAACATGGATGAAAATTCACCAACATCGTGGCTTTATTTCGCATTACCCATGATATCATTAATTTTACCCAGTTTCATTCAAATATTTAACAATGGATTAATAGAATCATGCTGTCCATATATATATATATATATATATATATATATATATATATATATAGATATTATATAGGAACAGCATCTCATATTTTGCTTGGGCTGCTTACAATCCAACTATGAATATTGATTTCTCTATCTTCAAATAACCCCGGCATTCCCTTCCCCACCCTAGTTGCACCAGCTTCTCGTTCTCACCCAACAAACAGCTAACAATGGCCTGTTTTGTTTATCATCGTTACTTTCATTTGTTCTATCTCTCTCCACATCACCGTCTATATCTCTCGTTTCCCTCTCCCCTGACTCTCAGTCTGGAGAAGGGTCTCGACCCGAAACGTCACCAGTTCCCTCTCTCCAGAGATGCTGCCTGTCCCGCTGAGTTACTCCAGCTTTTTGTGTCGATCTTTGGTTTAAACCTGCAGTTCCTTCTTACACACAAACGTGCACGCACACGTACACACACACGCGCGCACGCACACACACACACACACACACACAGGGACACGCATTCACACACACATGCACACACACATACACGCGCAAACACACACACGCACACTCGCGCACACACACGCACGCACACGCGCACGCACACACACACACACGCGCACACACACGCGCGCACGCACACACGCACACACACACACACGGACACGCATTCACAGACACGTACACACACAAATACACGCGCAAACACACACACACACTCGCGCACACACACACACACACACACGCACACACACTCACACTCACATACAAGCACATGCGCGCACACATAAGAATCAAACAACAAGAATAGTGCAATAATAGTTGATGTAGTTCTGAGCTTAATGGAGTTTGTCGTATTTAATCGCCTGATGTCTGTAGGGAAGATGTTGTTCCTGAACCTGGACGTTACAGTTTTTCCATCTATGAATATTGGCAAATCCTTGGTTTAATTGACTGGATGTGGACAATGTAATATCTATTCAAAATGTTGCTTGTGTTTTTCCCTCAACGTTACGCCAGTGAGATCATGACTACACAGCTCTCTCCAGTCGTAAACCTCCTCTGCAGCACTTGCTTACTCAGCTGAGCTGGGGAGCAGCCGACCTGCCAGAGCTCTCGACAGTGTTGGCCAACGCCAGCCCATGCTTGAATGAGTAGAAGCATTCTTCCATGTGTGGTGACTGGGAGAGCAGTCACTTGGTCCATTGCTGCCGAGATATGTCCCGTGATGGCAAGTATCCATTGGCAGGGCATCCTCTGCCCAAGTTTACCCTTCGTGAAAAATATCCCCATCTAGGTCCTAGGTAGACAAGAATGCTGGAAAAACTCAGCGGGTCAGGCAGCATCTATGGAGCGAAGGAATAGGCGATGTTTCGGGTCAAGACCCTTCTTACACAAACTCCATTTTACAGGCACCTTGGTTTAGTGTAAGAAAGAACTGCAGATTCTGGAAAAATCGAAGGTAGACAAAAATGCTGGAGAAACTCAGTGGGTGAGGCATCATCTATGGAGCGGAGGAATAGGTCACGTTTCGGGTCGAGACCCTTCTTCAGACTGATGTGGGGAAAGAAAGGAAAAGGCGGAGATGTGGGAGGGCTGGGAAGGGGAGGGGAAGGAGGGAGAGAGCAAGGACTACCTGAAATTGGAGAAGTCAGTGTTCATACGGCCGGGGTGTCAAATGCCCAAGCAAGGATCATCTAGGGAGGAGAAGGGTCCTGAAGAAGGGTCTCGACCCGAAACGTCGCCTATCTCCTTCGCTCCTTAGATGCTGCTGCACCCGCTGAGTTTCTCCAGCTTTTTGTGTACCCAAGGATCATCTAGGTCCTGATGCTCTCTTGCCCGTTGTAATGTTTGATTGATTGAATTCATGTTCATCAGTGGTAGGAGCAGGATTAGGCCATTCGGCCCAACATGAAGTCCACTCTGCCACTCAATCATGGCTGATCTATCTCTCCCTCTCAACCCCATTCTCCTGCCTTCTCCCCATAACCCCTGACACCTGTCCTAATCAAGAATCTATCTATCTCTACCTTAAATATATCCATTGACTTGTCCTCTACAGCCTTATGTGGCAATGAATTCCACAGATTCACCACCCTCTGACTAAAGAAATTCCTCCTCATCTCCTTCCCAAAGGAACGTCCTTTAACTCTGAGGCTGTGATCTCTGATCCTAGACTCTCCCACCAGTGGAAACATCCTCTCCACATCCACTCCATCCAAGCCTTTCGCTATTCGGAAAGCTTCCATGATGAGACCCCTCATCCTTCTAAACTCCAGCGAGTACAGGCCCAGTGCCGTCAAACGCTGATCATCATATGTTAACCCACTCATTCCTGGAATTGATTGAAAGATACAGCGAGGAAACAGGCCCCTCAGCTCACCGAGTCCACCCGTTCACACTAGTTCTATGTTATCCCACTTTCTCATCCATTCCCTACACACTTGGGGGCAATTTACAGAGAGGGCCGATTAACCTACAAATCCGCATGTCTTTGGGATGTGGGAGGAAACCAGAGCATCACCTATCCAACCTGAAACATCACCAATCCAGTCTGAAGAAGGGTCCTGACCTGAAACGTCACCCGTCCAATCTGATGAACGATCTCGACGTGAATTGTACTCAAAGGCTTGACAAAGCATCAAAGGACACAAAGTGTTGGCGTAAGGATAGTCTGAAGAAGGGTTTCGACTTGAAATGTCACCGATCCTGGTTCTCCAGAGGTGCTCTAATATTTCACCTCTCGACCTTCCGAACTCTAATAGTATTTGGACCAAGTTTAATCAATCCCTTCTCATAAAATATCCCTGGGAATTGGTGTGAACCTTACTCGCATTCGCTGTAAAGCATTCACAGACTCAGTTTGAGACCGATGCTGTGTGCAATATTTCTGTTGTGATCTCACAAAGGTCCTGTAAAATTCAAACTAATTCTCTGCTCCTATATTGCAGTCCCACTGTAATAAAGGCTAATGTGCTTTCCCAATAGTTGGTGTAACTGCCTGTTATACGTTGAAAGGGCATTTAAATCCATCAAATCATCAACATTACCAAGTAAGTAAGTAAGTACGTTTATTGGCCAAGTATTCACATACAAGGAATTTGCCTTGGTGCTCCGCCCACAAGTAACAACATGACATACAGTGACAGTTCCGAATGACTCAGAAAACACTAAACATTAATAATAATAAAACATTAATGATGAAACACTATTGATTAGGCATGTGAACCAACAAAATACCAGATCAAAGGGAGGCTACAGATTTTTGGCTGTAACAAGGGAAAGGACAGATGACCTTTCGGGTCACGACTGGAGATTGTTCCCGACCTGAAACATCGTCTGTCCATTCCCCGTAGGGCCGGCACGGTGGCGCAGCGGTAGAGTTGCTGCCTCACAGCGCCAGAGACCCGGGTTCAATCCTGACCACAGGTGCTGTCCGTACGGAGTTTGTCGGTACAGACCCAGTGGGGCGAGGGGCCAGTTTCCACACGGTATTTGCAAAGTTTAAAGTCTAAAGGGTCTGGCAGTATCTCTGGAGAACATGGCTAGATGACGTTTCAGGTCAGGACCCTCCTTCAGGGGAGGGAGAGGGGGGGAGCAGGGAGAAAGAAGAGGGAGGACTCTGTTTTTTAATTTGAATGGGATTTGGGACTGGGAGGTGGTAACTGGGATGATTAACTGCGTTATGAGCAGCGGGCTCACCATGGGAACTAATGCCACGACATTTTTTCCTGGACCCCTGCGTGAAGCAGGCTGCTTCATACACTCACTCCGTGCTCACACGTTCCACTTTAATAACTCTCTCGCCGGCCAACAGTGGGAGCTGCCAAACATCATGCAGAACGTTCCTTTCATTAGGCACCTGGTCCCAATCTCGGAGTTTCACCTTGAGAGCCGGGCTCAACCCTCACCAGCTTTCCCATTAAAGGGCATCATGTGTGCGCTGCAGATTGTTCCTACGGGATACCCAGTTTCTTCCACGGAGCAAGTGTGCTATTGTGAGCCTAGTCTAGATAGACACAAAAAGCTGGAGTATAGCCCCTGTCCCACTTAGGAGACCTAAACAGCAACCTCTGGTGACCTTGCCCGCCATCCAAGGTTTCCACGAGGTCACCGGAGGTTTTGGTCACTCTCCCCAATGGTCGAAAGTGGTTTCCGCGTGGTTGAGGCTTCATCTAGGTTGCTGCTATTTTTTCATCATGATTAAAACCGGCCTTGACTAAAAATAGGTTGCCGTTTATAAAATCGATCATTTTTTAGTTGCAGGTCGAGTCGAAGCCGGTTTTCTTCATAGTTGAGGAAGGTTTTCAACATATACGTGGGAGGTGGTAGGAGGTTGCAGGTCACTTCCACTTTTATTTTATTTTGGGTGGCGGGCAAGGTCACCAGAAGTTGCTGTTTAGATCTCCTAAGTGAGACAGGGGCATAACTCACCGGGACAGGCAGTTCCAGCATCTCTGGAGAGAAGGAACGGGTGACGTTTCGGGTCGAGACCCTTCTGAGAGTCAGGGGAAAAGGGAAACGAGAGATATAGACAGTGATGTAGAGAGATATTGAACAAATGAATGAAAGATAGGCATAAAAAGTAATGATGATAAAGGAAACAGGCCATTGTTAGCTGTTTGTTGGGTGAGAACGAGAAGCTGGTGCGACTTGGGTGGGGGAGGGATGGAGAGAGAGGGAATGCCGGGGTTACTTGAAGTGAGAGAATCAATATTAGTTTAGTTTAGTTTAGAGAGACAGCATGGAAATAAAACCACTTCTGCCCACCGAGTTCACGCTGATCATCGATCACCCCTTTACATCAGCTTAGCATGGTGGCACAGCAGTGGAGTTGCTGCCTTACAGAGCCAGATTATCAATCTATTTCTTGACTTTTCCAGCAGTAGCAATGTGCCCAGGGCTTTGTGTTAATAATTTAATGTGTGTCAAGTGAAGAGGTTCAGAGGGAGCGGAGAATCTAATCGACCTTAGCTTTGGGCGGCACGGTGGCGCAGCGGTAGAGTTGCTGCCTCACAACGCCAGAGACCCAGGTTCAATCCTAACTACGGTTCTGTCTGTACAGAGTTTGCACGTTCTCCCTGTGACCGCATGGGTTTTCTCCGGATGCTCCGGTTTCCTCCCACACTCCAAGGTTTGTAGGTTAATTGGCTTTGGTAAAAATTGTAAACTGTCCCTAGTGTGTGTAGGATAGTGCTAGTGTACGGGGTGATCGCTGGTCGGTAATGACCCGGTACCTTAGAGTTACGCCCTCTAGTTTAGTTTAGTTTAGAGATACAGCGCGGAAACAGGCCCTTCAGCCCACCGAGTCCGCACCAACCAGCGACCCCCGCACACTAACACTATCTTTCACTAGGGACAATTCTTGCATTGATACCAGTTTCCATGCTGGATAACTCTAGAACTGCCATCAGATGTGACATCAGAACTGCCCCCTCCATCGACTCCTTTAAGTCGAGACTAAAAACTCATCTCCCAAGCCTTTCTTGACGTCCTCTGAGCGAGGGCTATATGTATGAAGTGATGTTTGTATTTAATCTATGAACCACTGTTGTTTGTTATACTATTCTTATACCAATGTAAAGCACTTTGGCCAACGAGAGTTGTTTTTTAAATGTGCTATAGAAATAAAAGTGACTTGACTTGACTCTATGACTCTCAGTCTGAAGATGGGTCTTGACCCGAAACGTCACCCATTCTTACTCTCCAGAGATGCTGCGGGGTGGGAGATTGCAACCTTCACGTGGTCCGCCCTGTTTCGACTAATGCAATCAACTCGACGCGCACAAACAGAAGATCAAATAGAACAAGTTGTCCAACAACTTTAGGCTGTGCACGCCACACGACAGAAGACGAAGAAGGAGAGATTCTCCCTGTCCCGCTGAGTTACTCCAGCTTTTTCTGTCTACCTTCTCGTCCATGACTCTAAAGACCCGAAGCGCAACAAGACTGAAAACTGCCCGGCTATATTTGCATTCTCGTTCATTGCAGCTGCTGTTGCTATTTCCAAAGGTAAAATTATCCTTGCTTTTACGAGCCAGGTGCGCACAGCCCGATATCGCTGCCAACCCACTACCACCCTTCACACAACTGGAAAACGGAGCCTTGGACTGAGTGATGGCACGTGGAGGTGAATGCTGCAATATTTAATGCTGGTGCTGAAAGCTACTGCAAAATATAAAGGGGCAATAGAGTAATGAATGGCCACGGACAGAAAAACCACACAACGTCAATTTACAAATGGAACAACATACCTCAGTTTTAAAGGCTCACGGGCTGCAGGGCCAAGAAATATTACTGGAGTAACTTGAACGTTTTTGAAGTTGGTGAAATGTGTCCAGATTATTTATTTTCTGGTGAAATCCCAAACTACGCATCAAAATATTCCAAGGTGTGTTCTCGCTCTGATCTCAACTGAGATGCAACGGCTTCATAAAAGTTATAAACTTTGTTTTGTGCCCTGAAAATCATTTAATACTTTAGTTAAAAAATAATGCTTCTTGATGTGCCGCCAGAGGGAATTGAGTTGAGTTTATTGAGACGTGTACTGAGGTACGGTGAAAAGCTTTCGCGCTCCAATGTCGTCTGGTTGAGATGCCTCCAAGTTAGTGGACGCCAGCGATTCACCAAAGCTACTGTCAGACATAAGGAAAGATGACATTCATCTATTGTAGGTATGTTACAAAACTTACCTTCAGCGGCTCTGCAGTTCTGTCACTGGCCGTGTGCGCGACTTTGGCGCCTTTGAGAGGGGGGCGGGTTTAAAATGCCGTTTTTCTCCAGCCTGTTGAAATCGATCTTTGTCAGGCTGTTTAGTTGCTGAAGATAAAATCGCTCCGACTGCCGTTTTACCAAGTTTATTAAAAATAGCGCTGGATAATTTAATAGCAGGAGTAAAATTAAAATCGTCTTCTAAAGTTGTCAACGCCAACAATCGGGACGGATCTCCCGTACGGGACGAAGCAAGGTGCGCCGTTTAGTTTTACATATAAACGTGCTTCTTAGGATGCCTTTAATCAAAATTTCACGTTGCGAAAAGGTGATTTAGGCCTCATACGAACCGGCAGTATTTTTCCTGCCGATATGGGGTTCAAATTCACTGCAACCGCAACGTTCCAATCGATCGCGTTCCACAAAATCTCACTCACAAGATGATTTAGATGGCCATTAATTTACCGGAATTAAACACTAAATTCCTTCCATTTGGCCTATAAATTCATGACACATATTTGTTTCAGAATGCTTCAATCTATAATAACTGAAAATTTATTTCAGTTCTCTTAATTTTTAAGAAAGTTATGGGCTTTTGACTGTCCTCGATCACAACTTTTGTGTTAAGTCAATGGAAAAGCAATAGGGAACAAGATGCTAATTTCTGAGTATGAAAATGGCCATAACTTTTTTAATACTGAAGATATGAAAGTGAATTAGGTGTCAAATTAAACTTCTTTTTATGCTTTATCTGATGGGATAAATTGCAGACTTGATTTTTTAAATTCTCAAAAATGTGTAACATTGCTATCTATTGTCTATGTACTTCAAGGTCCGTGGGGAACAGTGTTCCTTGTCATTGAATGGGAAATGGACTGAAAAGCACAGCATGGAAAAAGTTCCTTCAGCCCACCGAGCCCACCGCTGACCATAGATCACCCTAGTTCACACTAGTTCATAAGTCATCGGAACCGAATTAGGCCATTCAGCCCATCAAGTCTACTCCACTATACAATCATGGCTGATCTATCTCACCCACCCAACCCCATTCGCCTGCCTTCTCTTGTATCAGACTTTACTGGACTCCATTAAAGGTTATTCATCCTAATCCAGTGTCTGTACACTGTGGATGGTTTGAGTGTAATCTGTAGTCTGTTGGCTGACTGGATAGTACGCGACAAAGAGCTTTTCACTGTACCTCGGTACACGTGACAATAATAAGCTAAACTAAGCTAAATTAAACTTAAACTCAACTAAACTGAACTGAACTGAACTAAGAATAAACACAAAATGATGGAATAACTTAGCGGATCAGGCAGCATCTCTGGGGAAAGGGAATGGGTGATGTTTCTGGTTGAGACCCTCCTACAGATTGAAGATAGCCAAAAAAATGCTGGAGTAACTCAGCGGATCAGGCAGCATCTCTGGAGAAAAGAAAAGAAAACTAAACTAAACTAAACTAAACTAACAGAAGATTCAAAAGCTTGAACGCACGTACCATCAGAGTACAAATAAAGTTAAAAATAGCATCTGGGTGCGTGGCTTGAGATTGCACTGAGAATCCTTGCAGGGGCAGGCACGTACTCTGAGCTCATTGCAAGAAGGGTTGCTGGTTGTTCCCCTGACCTCCTAAAGCTGCAGGTGAAACCTACTGCCCCGATATGATACAATAAGAGGGTGTGGACAAATGAGGAGGAACAATGCCGTGTCTTTGAAACGCTGGCTCACCAATGGAACGGAAGCTTTCGTTCATTCCTCGCATGCCAGAAATGTCCAACAATGCTGAAACGTTGCATTCTGATGTACCCAATAAAAAGGTCAACGGCCTGAAATGTTCCACCTGCTTCTCTCTTTAGACTTTACGCTAGACTCTAGAGACTTACTGTAGACTTCCACTGGACAGAGCGGGCGTGGGGAGGATGTTTCCACTAGTGGGAGAGTCTCGGACCAGAGGTCATCGCCTCAGAATTAAAGGGCGTTCCTTTAAGGAGATGCAGAGGAATGTCTTTAGTAAGATAAACAATAGACACTAGACAATAGGTGCAGGAGGAGGCCATTCGGCTCCTTGAGCCAGCACCGCCATTCAATGTGATCATGGCTGATCATCTGTGGAATCTGTGGAATTCATTGCCACACAAGGCTGTGGAGGCCAAGTCAATGGATATTTTAAAGGCACAGATAGATAGATTCCTGATTAGAACAGGTGTCGGGGGTTAAGGGTAGAAGACAATAGACAATGGACAATAAACTACGGGTGCTGTCTGTACGGAGTTTGTACGTTCTCCCTGTGACTGTGTGGGTTTCCTCCGAGTTCTTCAGTTTCCTCACACACTCCAGAGACGTACAGGTACGTAGGTTAATTGGCTTGGTATAAGTATACATTGTCCCTGGTGTGTGTGTGTAGGTTAGTGTTCGTGTGCAGGTATTGGTGGTCGGCACGGACTCAGTGGGCCGAAGGGCCTGTTTCCGCGCTGTATCACTAAACCAAACTAAACTCAACTATTTTACCCACCAAGTTGCTTATCTAAAATGGGTGTTAGCTGAGAAATTGAGCAGAGGAATGTCTGATTAGTTTTCAAAATAGTTTTCAAAGAGAGGTAGATAGATACTGCGTGGTGAGGAAATCACGGCAATATCATTGGCTTAGATTTGTGTTATGGACAAACATTTGGTAAGGATTTCGCATCCATCCCTTACACAATTTACAGAGGGCCAATTAACCTACAAACCCGCACGTCTTTGAGATGTGGGGGGAAACCGGAGCACCCGGAGGAAACCCACGCAGGTCACAGGGAGAACGTGAAAACTCCACACAGGCAGCTCCCAAGGTGGGGATGGAACCCGGGTCTCTGGCCCTGTGAGTCAGCAGCTCCACCCGCTGCACCACTGAGCCGTCCACAGTTTATTTTATTTGCTCATGCGAGAATGTGTTATAATTGTCCTTGCAAGTAGAATTTAGCGCAATTGGCCTGTCCCACTTAGACGACTCTTTAGGCGACTGCCAGGGACTCATTTTAATGGAATTCACCTACGACACCTGGCGACAACCTATGGCACCACCTACGTCAACCTACGACAAGCTATGACAACATACGACAGCAAAACTTGTCGCCACTGTCGCAGAAAATGTTTCAACATGTTGAAAATTTGGAGGTAGTCGCTTGTAGTCGTCCAAAAAATCCCCTCAGTGGGACAGTAAGTTCCCCTTTATCATGAGTTTGACTCGATTGAGTTTATGTGTGGTATATCTGATCTGTTGGGATAACACGCGAATCAAAGCTTTTCACTATACCTTGGTACATGTGGCAATAATTAACCTAGACCTAAAGCTAAATAGAGCTGTCGGAATTGAGCATTCTGTGGTCATGTTGCAATCCTTTCTCATAGTCTGCCGCGATTTCAAATACATCGCCTGGTTACGTCAATATGTTTACTGACTAAGACATTCAACGTATCAATTGCATAATATTTGTCAGATGCACATGCATACCAAGAATCTCACTCAAATTCCTGACCTAATGCAACATGTCTGAAAGACTCCTCGAGATTCCTCAGGGTCTGAGTAATTTGCTGCTAAGATTTTCCAGAATAAAAATCACGTTTTTACTTGATGTCATGTGAATTATCTGCAAACCTGGAGACCGGGCTGCTGACTCACAGCGCCAGAGACCCGGTTGCGATCCTGCACGTTCTCCCCGTGACCTGCGTGGGTTTTCTCCGAGTTCTCCGGTTTCCTCCCACACTCCAGTTTTGTAGGTTAACCGGCTTGGTATAAGTGTAAAACTATCCCTAGTGTGCATTTACATATAGCGGAGTCAGGGGGTATGGGGAGAAGGCAGGAACGGGGTACTGATTGGGGATGATCAGCCATGATCACATTGAATGGCGGTGCTGGCTCGATGGGCCGAATGGCCTACTCCTGCACCTATTGTCTATTGTCTACGCCTCTCACAATGTTATATTCCTAGCTACAGTGGGCAGTCTCGGTGGGCCGAAGGGCCTGTTTCCATGCGGTATCTCTAAACTAAACTGAATTTATTAACTATCCCTAATTTCCCCAGAACCATTGGGTTAGCAGGGCCATCTCGCAGGCTGCTAATTTCAAGCACATAGTTGGGTCCAAAGTCATGCATTATCACATCAGACTGGCAGATTACTCTCGCAAAGGACATTAGTTCTCACGTTATTCCAATGGTCATTAATACCATGACTGTCACTAATTTTTGTTTTAATTCCAGATTTGCGTCTTTCACAAAATTGAAAATGTTCCAGCTGTTAGAGTGGAAAGTTTATAGGAGATGAGCCAGGCAGGTTTAGAGATACAGCACGGAAACAGGCCCTTCGGCCCACCAAGTCCGCGCTGACCCGCGATCCCCGCACACTTACACTACCCTACACACACTGGGGACAATTTACATTTATACCAAGCCGATTAACCTACAAACCTGTACGTCTTTGGAGCGCGGGAGGAAACCGAAGATCTAAAAAAAAACCCACGCAGGTCACAGGGAGAACGTGCAAACTCCGTGCTGACAGCACCCGTAGTGGGGATCGAACCCGCGTCTGTGGCGCTGAAATCGCTGTGAGGCAGCGACTCTACCGCTGCTCCACCGTGCTGCCCTGCAGGGCGGTGGGTGCCTGGACCGTGCTGCCAGGGGTGGCGGTGGAGGTCGGTAACGGCGCTGGAATTTGGAATCGATACAGCACGGAAACAGGCTCCTCGGCCCAACCTATGAAGCTTTGGGATGTTGGAGTAACTCAGCGGGTCAGGCAGTATCTCTGGAGAAAAGGAATAGGTGACGTTCGGGTCAGAACCCTTCTTAATATTGAAACATGAAGCTTTTAGATTGGTGAATGGGTAACTAAGGTTAATTATAGCCAGTCTAAAGATGAGTCTCAACCCGAAACATCGCCTATTCCATTCCTCCAGAGATGCTGCCTGATCCGCTGCCACCTTTTTTGTGCCCATCATAGTTGTTTATTTCACCCAGGGAGTTGTGAATTTGTGGAATTCCCTGCCACAGAAGGCAGTGGAGGCCAATTCACTGGATGAATTTAAAAGAGAGTTAGATAGAGCTCTAGGGGCTAGCAGAATCAAGGGATATGGGGAGAAGGCAGGCACGGGTTATTGATTGGGGACGATCAGCTATGATCACAATTAACGGCAGTGCTGGCACAAAGGGCCAAATGGCCTCCTCCTGCACCTATTTTCTGTGTTTCTATGTAAAACGTCATATAACTCTCGAGCAAACTTGTAGACCTCTGTACAATTGCAGTGGATACATCCCAGTGGAACCAGTTAGAAAATCTCGCTGGAATAATTTTGTATGTGCAGCGTCTATAGTACAAAATATGTGCTATCAAGCATGTCCCTCAATAATTGTTTACCTGGTATGTGCAGAGTAAGTGTGCGATGCAACTTGAAAATTGTTTCAACCCTGCAGCAGATAATCCATTGCCTTTGCCTTTGTTAATATATCTTTTGTTTTGTTTGTAATAGGTTGCAGCTATTATACAAGATCTAAAAATAAATGTGTTATTCCTTCTGCAACTGAAAAAAGGTCCTTGAGTCTCTGATGCCGGGATGAAGCATTGTTGATGACTTTATTTGCGGCTGGCTTCAAACTCTTGTGCCTCAACCATACACCGCAGCACCAATTCTTTACTTTGTCTAGAGTTTATTAATAGCTTGTCATAATCTGTTTGATAGATATTATACTTAAGCCCTCTCTCCCATTGTTTTGCATTTCTAACGCTTATGTTATTCAAAGGGAGGCACGGCAGAACAGCTGGTAGGGGTGCTGGAGCCCTGGGTTCCATCCTGACCTCGGGTGCTGTCAGTGTGGAGTTTGCACATTCTTCCTGTGACCTCGTGGGTTTCCTCCGGGTGCTCTGGTTTCCTCCCACATTCCAAAGATGTGTGGGTTTGTAGATTATTTGGCCTCTGCAAATTGTCCTTCGTGTGTACGGATAACATTGAAACACTGTGAAGTTGAGTTGAGTTTAATTTAGTTTGGAGATACAGCGCAGAAACGGCCCTTCAGCCCACTGAGTCCGCGCTGACCAGCGATCCCTGCACACTAACACTATCCCACACACACTGGGCTCACAGGGAGAACATACAAACTCCGTATAGACAGCACCCGTAGTCAGGATCGAACCCAGGTCTCTGGCGCTGCGAGGCAGCAACTCTACCGCTGTTCCACCCATTTCTTATCATCTCTGAGAATAATGAAATTGTACTTCACCCACTTAGATAAGTAAAGTACTACTAACTTAAATGTGATGGAAAGAATGTGTGGTGCATCGGTAGAATTGCTGCCTTACAGCACTTACAACGTCAGAGACCCGGGTTCGACCCGACTACGGGTGGAGCTGCCTGTGTGGAGTTTGCACGTTCTCCCCATGACCTCATGGGTTTGCCTGAGATGTTTAGTTTCCTCCCACACTCCAAAGACGTGCAGGTTTGTAGGTCAATTGGCTTGGAATAAGTGTAAAAATTGTCCCCAGTGTAGGATAAGGTTAGTGTGCGGGGATCGCTGGTCGATGCACGCTCGGTGGGCCGAAGGGCCTGTTTCGCTGCTGTATCTCCAAACTAAAACCCTTAACAAGAGTTGTGTAGGGATGAACTGCAGATGCTGGTTTAAACCGAAGATAGACACAAAATACTGTCTCCAGGCAGCATCTCTGGAGAGAAGGAATGGGTGACGTTTCGGGTCGAGACCATTCTTCAGAGTCTGAGTGAGCAAGAGTTACCAGTTTAATACAGTGCACTCACTTCACACAGCGTAGGGCTCACATACAGTTCGGCATGGAGATAGATCCCCCACATGTACTCATGCCCCAGTACCTCTGAGAAATGTGAGCACAAAATTTGAAAAATGTTCATTGAAACAAAAATAGCAGCGGTGAACTCTGCTAAGACTGTGTACACAAACAGCCGAGTTGATGATTCATCTATTGTTTGCTGTGGTATGCATCCAAAACCCCATACAAGGCCAAAACCAAAGAAGAACTCTTTGCTGGAATCTAAACTTAGCCGGGATATTAGAATAGAATTTTAATTTTTAATATTTCAAGTGAGCATAAACATTATTATTGTAACCAGACTTAGTTGAGTTTGGTTTATTGTCACGTGTACCGAGGTACAGTGAAAAGCTTTTGTTGCAAGCTATCCAGTCAGGGGAAAGACTATACATAGTCATAAGCCCCTGTCCCACTTAGGAAACCTGAACGGAAACCTCTGGAGACTTTACGCCCCACCCAAGGTTTCCGTGCGGTTCGAAAGAAGAAGCGGAAACTACTTTCGACCATTAGGGAGACTGACAAAAACCTCCGAGAGCCTCCAGGAACCACACGGAAACCTTGGATGGGGCGCAATGTCTCCAGAGGTTTCCGTTCAGGTTTCCTAAGTGGGACAGGAGCAATAGGTAGACAAAAATGCAGGAGAACTCAGCTGGATGCTGCCTCACCCGCTGCGTTTCTCCAGCATTTTTGTCTACCTTCGATTTTTCTAGCAAATGCAGTTCATTCTTAAACATAGAGTCATAGAGTCATGTAGTGAAACAGCATGGAAACAGGCCCTTCAGCCCAACTTGCCCACACCAGCCAACATGCCCCAGCTACACTAGTCCCACCTGCCTGCACTTGGTCCATGTCCTATCCATGTACCTGTCCAGATGATCAAGTCACCCACAATGTACAGATACAGGATAAAGGGAATCACGTTTAGTGCAAGATAACGTCCAGTAAAGTCCAATTACAAATAGTCTGAGGGTCTCCAATGAGGTAGATGGGAAGTCAGGATCGCTCTTCAGCTGGTGGTAGGATGGTTCAGTTGCCTGATAACAGCTGGGAAGAAACTGTCCCTGAATCTGGTCCTTGATGATGCTGCTGGGCTTGCCGAGGCAGCGTGAGGTGTAGATGGAGTCAATGGAAGGGAGGTTGGTTTGGAGTGACGGTCCGGGCTGTGTCAACAATTCTCTGTCATTTCTTGCGGAGCTGTTCCCAAACCAAGCTGTGATACATCCCAACTTACAATAATGGCAAGTGAACCATCTTATCACCAACTAGAGAGCGGCACTGAGCCACCATTTACCTTGTTGGAGGCTTTCGGACTATCTTCACTGGACTTTATCTTGCCCTAAACATTATTCGCATTATCTTGTATCTGTATCAAGTCGTTTTTTCACTGACAACTAAACAACAATAGCAAGCAATACAAATGCTTTTCACTGTACCTCAGTACACATGACGATAATAAACTAAACATTATTCCTTTTGATCATTCAGATGACAAAAGGCGGTGATTTTGTTTTGAAAAAGACACAAAATGCTGGAGTCAATCAGTGATTCAAGCAGCTTCTCTGGAGAACATGGAAAAGTGATGGGTCATGACCAGGTCAGGTCCCGACCCAAAGCGTCACCTATCCATGTTCTCCACAGATGCTGCCTGACCCGCTGAGATACTCCAGCACTTGTAATCTGCGCCAAAATATGGTGACTGTGCATTTGTGGGTCGTGCAAAAGAATTTCACTTCGCTGTGCGTACGTGACAACATATGAGCAACATAATCAAGGCTGAATCGCACCCCAGCCACTCCCTCTTCCCTCCTCTCCCATCGGGCAAAAGGTACAGAAGTGTGAAATCGCACACCTCCAGATTCAGGGACAGTTTCTTCCCAGCTGTTATCAGGCAACTGAACCATCCTACCGCAACCAGAGAGAGGTCCTGAACTACTATCGAACTCATTGGTGACCCTCGGACTATCCTCGGTCGGACGTTGCTGGATTCACCTTGCAATAAACGTTATTCCCTTATCATGTATCTCTACACTGCAAACAGCTCGATTGTAATCATGTATTGTCTTTCCACTGACTGGTTAGCACGCAACAAAAGCTTTTCACTGTACCTCGGTACACGTGACAATAAACTAGGACTGAACTGAAACTGAACCGATACAGAACCATTGTTCCACTTTGGTTTTAACACCATAACTAGTTTAGCTCTAACAACTTTGAAAACAATGTTGGTTTAAAATAATCTTTTGGACTTTCGGCACTGAGCCCAGAAAGAAAGTTCTAAAGATGAGAACTGTATTGTTGCATTTCAAATGCCTTGCCAGAGGTTTCTTTAAAGTTTGCACAGAGAAATGTTTGGGCTGAACATTCTTGTGCTGCATGAGAGTAATAAAAACCTTTTACAATAGTGCTTGCTCTCTCGAGTTCACCTGCAATGTTTCTAGACTTCTAGTTATGTTGGGAATGTTCCCAATAAGGGTTTTGAACTGCGGCCAAGGCATGAAATCTGAAAAACAAGCAATGTTTTGTACTGAAAATCAGATTCCTTCAATTGTCCTTCTGCAGTTGGCTGTTGTACAGGTTGTTCACGAGGGAGGTAGTAGGCCCCTCTTGGTCATGACTGACCATGGCTGATGTATCCTGGTCGGATTAGATACAAGCCTGGGCGATGTCGTATGGAGGGCAGGCTGTTGCCCAAGCAGCCCGTCCCCCCCTCTCCACGTCGCTGATCGATCCAAAGGAACAGCAGGGCCGTTACAGTCTGGCACCAGCGCCATCGCAGGAGCGGCCAGAGCGAGGTTGTAGACAACGACAAACTGCCTTAGGGGCTCCGACTCCGGATTTTCTTGAGGTTTACTCCTGGAGCCTTTTCCATGACTGGATATGGCCACAAGGCAGTGGAGGTTTTAAATCAGAGTTTTCCCTCTCCTAGATGGACCGCCTTCCCAGGCTGACGAGCCCCATCTGCCCGAGACTGGTTGTGGCGGGAGCGTTTACCTTCCCGTGCAGGTCTAAAGCGCCCGCCCACTGCACAGGTGTTAGTTCACTTGGAACATCAAATAAGTACAAATGGAGGCAGAGTCTGAAGAAGGATCTCAATGCTAAACGTCACCCATTCCTTTTAGGAACATAGAAACATAGAAAATAGGTGCAGGAGTAGGCCATTCGGCCCTTCGAGCCTGCACCGCCATTCAATATGATCATGGCTGTTCATCCAACTCAGTATCCTGTACCTGCCTTCTCTCCACACCCTGTGATCCCTTTAGCCACACATCTAACTCCCTCTTAAATATAGCCAATGAACTGGCCTCAACTACCTTCTGTGGCAGAGAATTCCACAGATTCACCACTCTCTGTGTGAAAAATGATTTTCTCATCTCGGTCCTAAAAGACTTCCCCCTTATCCTTAAACTGTGACCCCTTGTCCTGGACTTCCCCAACATCGGGGACAATCTTCCTGCATCTAGCCTGTCCAACCCCTTAAGAATTTTGTAAGTCTCTATGAGATCCCCCCTCAATCTTCTAAATTCTATCTCTTTTCTCCAGAGATGCTGCCTGTCCTGCTGAGTTACTCCAGCGTTTTGTGTCTATCTTCGATATAAACCAGCATCTGCAGTTCCTCCCTACACGCGATGCATTAGTGGTGTTTAAGAGGCTTTCAGATGGACTTGCCTCTGATGATGCTGGAGTTATGAGTTTTTCTATAATGCTGGAGTTATGGGCCTGTCCCACTTAGGCAACTCTTTAGGTGACTGCCAGGGACTAGTTTTAATGGAATTCACCTACGACACCTGGCGACAACCTATGACAGCAAAAATTGTCGCCACTGTCAACGAAAAATTTTGCGACAGCCGCCTGTAGTCGCCCAAAAAATCGCCTAAGTGTGACAGGCCCATAGCTCAGTGGGACAGGCAGCATCTCTGGAGAGAAGGAACGGGTGACGTTTCGGGTCGAGACCCTTCTTCAGTCTGAGAGTCGCAGGAAAGGGGATCGAGAGATTTCGATGGCACTTAGGGGAAATAAATGGAAGATATACAAAAAGCAATGACCATCAAAGAAATTCAGAGCACACAATGGTCCATTGTTGGCTGCGGGCTAGGTGATAATGAGCTATACAGACAGAGGTACTCTACGGATGACAGTGAAACTAGTACGATGACTAGGGTGGGGGAGGGGCGGAGAGAGAGAGGATGCAAGGGCTACTTGAAGTCAGAGAAGTTAATATTCATACCGCTGGGTCATCTCCGATGAAGATGTAGCCTCTGAAAGGTGGGAATAAGGTCACAGAGGTGAACTGTCACACTTTGCTGATAGACGCAGAATGCTGGAGTAACTGGTGTATGTGACAATAAATGTCCTTTGTCTTTTGTCCTTAGGTAAAAGACTCCAATTTTTTTTTTCCTTCATGATAGGTTGAGTATGCTGGGTCTCTATTCCCTGGAGCACAGAAGGATGAGGGGAGATCTTATAGAGGTGTACAAAATCATGAGAGGAATAGACCGGGTAGATGCACAGAGTCTTTTACCCAGAGTAGGGGAATCGAGGACCAGAGGACATTGGTTCAAGGTGAAGGGGAAAAGATTTAATCGGAATCCGAGGCGTAACTTTTTCACACAGAGGGTGGTGGGTGTATGGAACAAGCTGCCAGGGGAGGTAGTTGAGGCAGGGACAGTCCCATCATTTGAGAAACAGTTGGACAAGTACATGCATAGGACAGGTTTGGAGGGTTATGGAGCAAGGTGGGACTAGTGTAGCTGGGACATGTTGGCCGGTGTGGGCAAGTTGGGCCGAATGGCCTGTTTCCACGCTGTATCACTCTATGACTATGATTTTATACACCTTGGCATTCCTGCTCAGTATTAATAGAATGGGCCATTATAATGTGGTGCTTAGCAGCGAACGCTGGCACAGATCCATACATCGCTGAATCGTGCACTGGTAGTCAGCGAACAAATTAGGTCGTCATGGAAACAGTTGGTCAACGATCGGTGCAGGGGGAGAAAAAAATAGTTTGGGATTTTTTTAAGCCAGGAACAGCGTGCAAAATACTGCTCGATGCTCCATCGAATCACCGCTCCAGGCATAACCTTGAGCTAAAAACTCATCATCTGCAGCAGACTCCAGATCATTATTCCTTGTCAGCAGTCTCCATGGGAAGCTCTTTTACAATTGCTCTCTGAAGGTTATCAACAACCTATTACATGCGCACACAAACAAGAATTTTTTTGGAAAGAAAAGGACATCCCATATAAATTGCCCAACCGCAGACTGGGCAATCGTTTCGCTGAACACCTTCGCTCAGCCCACCTGGACCTACCTGATCTCCCGGTTGCTCAACACTTTAATTCCCCTTCCCATTCCCACACTGACCTTTCTGTCCTCAGTCTCCTCCATTGTCAGAATGAGACTAAACGCAAATTGGAGGAACAGCATCTCATATTCCGCTTGGGCAGCTTACAGCCCAGTGGTATGAACATTGATTTCTCTAACTTCAAGTGACCCCGGCATTCCCTCTCTCTCCATCCTCCCCCACCCAAGTCGCACCAGCATCTCGTTTTCACCAAACAAACAGCTAACAATGGCCTGTTTCCTTTATCATCGTTACTTTTTTGCATATCTTTCATTCATTGTTCTTTATCTCTCCACGTCACCATCTATATCTCTCGTTTCCCTTTCAATAGACAATAGGTGCACGATAGGCCATTCGGCCGTTCAAACCAGCACCGCCATTCAATGTGATCATGGCTGATCATCCACAATCAGTACCCCGATCTTGCCTTCTCCCCATATCCCCTGACTCTTCTATCTTTAAGAGCCCTATCTAGCTCACTCTTGAAAATATCCAGAGAACCGGCCTCCACCGGCAGGGAATTCCACAGACTCAAAACCCTCTGTGAGAAAACGTGTTTCCTCGTCTCTGTTCTAAATGGCCCACCCCGTATTCTTAAACAGTGGCCCCTGGTTCTGGACTCCCCCAACATCAGGAACATCGGGAACAAAATCACGTGACTTTCAGTCTGAAGAAGGGTCACGACCGGAAACGTCGCCCATTCCTTCTCCCCAGAGATGCTGCCCGTCCCGCTGAGTTACTCCAGTGTTTTGTGTCTGTGGTCATTTGGGCATCAACTTCAGCTGGTAGTGACCTGTCTCTCTTCCTAGTTTTATTATAATGATTTCCTCTTGAGAGTAAGAATATTCCAATAAATTCCCTACTCTTAATCAAATCTTCGACATTAAGAATTCACCTGCCCGAGGAGGTGGTTGAGGCTGAGACTATTGCGACGTTTATGAAACATTTAGACAGGTACATGGGACAGGTTTGGAGGGATATGGACCAAACGCAGGCAGTTGGGACTAGTGTAGCTGGGACATGTTGGTCGGTGTGTGGGCAAGTTGGGCCTAAGGGCCTGTTTCCACGCTGTATCATTCTATAGGGCCTGTCCCACTTAGGCGACTACCGGTCGCCGGAGTGTCGCCTGTATGGTCGTGAGTCGTCTCCTCAGTCGCCCAAAGAATCGTAGGGTCTTTCTGGTTGCTGCTGGATTTTGAAATGTTCAAAACCTTTCGGAGACAGTTGGCGACCGTGGGCTTGTCGTAGCTTGTCTTCTCCTGATGTGGGTGCTGTCGTGGCTTGTTGCCAGTGCTGGCTTCGGTGAGTTCCATTGTTGCAGTCGCCGGAAGTCGCTCAAGAAATCGCCTTAAGTGAGACAGGCCCATTAGCCCAGTGAGACAGGCCCATTCGCCTTCAGTGAGACAGGCCCATTAGCCCAGTCACCGGTTTTTCGGCGACCTGCTATGACAACGGTCGCCGGTAGTCACCTAAAATATCACCTAGTGGGACAGGCCCTTAACTCGTTATGTGGTTAGGTGCACATTCCTTTCTGTGTGTTAACACACACTGCGGAGATGAGGGTAGACAGAAATGCTGGAGAAACTCAGCGGGTGAGGCAGCATATTCCTTCGATCCGTAGATGCTGCCTCACCCGCTGAGTATCTCCAGCATTTTTGTCCACCGTTCGATTTTTCCAGCATCTGCAGTTCTTTCTTAAACACTGTGGAGATGTGGAAGTTGTCGCTACCTTAACGATGTTTCATAAATGGACGTTGATGGTGTAGAATAGGAGAGGTCACATTTGAAGGTGAGTATTATCGCTGGGGCCTCACACCTCGCTGCCTGCCAACGCAGGGGATTGCACTTAGCGACTTAAGAACTCACGGTGCGTGCACAAATTGTTTGCAGACAGCAGTCAGAGAGGATAGCACAATGCCCAGAGCTCCCGCCTGTGTTTTCATGGGTTTCTGTAGATGAAATCAATACAGTGACTAACTAGCTATGAACTGCTGCCAGATGCAGTCTGTAATGTTTGCTTTCTCAGCTAGCTCAATAACCTTGAAAGCATTTGCTGCCGTTACCACATAAACTGCACGTTCAGAACCATTCCTTGACAGAGTACGCTTCATGTAGGTAGGAACTGGATTGAACTGGAGTTCGACACAAAATGTTAGAGTACCTCAGCGGGACAGGCAGCATCTCTGGAAGAAAGGTAATGGGTGACGTTTCGGGTCGAGCCCCTTCTTCAGACGCGAAACGTCACCCATTCCTTCTCTGCAGAGATGCTGCCGGTCCCGTTGAGTTACTCCAGCTTTTTGTGTCTATCTATGGTTCGCTGTTTGTTCTGTGTGATATTTTTAGAAATATTCAATTATCAATCTATTTAGTTTAGTTTAGTTTAGAGATAGAGGGCAGAGACTGGCCCTTCGGCCCACCGAGTCCGCGCCGGCCAGCGATGACCGCACACTCACACTCATCCTACACACACTAGGAACCACACCAAGCCATTTAACCTACAAACCTGTACGTCTTTGGAGTGCGGGAGGAAACCGAAGATCTCAGAGAAAACCCACGCAGGTCACGGGGAGAACGTGCAAACTCCGTACAGACAGTGCCCGTAGTCAGGATCGAACCCGGGTCTCTGGCGCTGCGCCACCGTGCCGCTCAACGTTTCCAGCAGTAACAATCTTCCCTGGGATTTTTGTTAATAGTGTAATGTGGGTCAAATAACGAGGTTTAGCGGGAGCAGAGAATCTAATTGTACCTAAACTTTCGGTAGAGTTGCCTCCTCACAGCGCCAGAGACCCGGGTTCCATCCTGACCACGGGCGCTGTCTGTACGGAGTTTGTACGTTCCCCCCGTGACCTGCGTGGGTTTCCCCCAGGTGCTCCGGTTGTCCTCTCACGCTCCAAAGACGTTCGGGTTTGTAGGTTAATTGGCTTCTGTAAATTGTAAATTGTCCCCAGTGTGTGTAGGACAGTGTTAATGTGAGGGGATCGCTGGTTGGTGCGGACTCGGTGGGCCGAAGGGCCTGTTTCCGCGCTGTGTCTCTGAAGTCTAAAGTCTTGGCGCTGTAAGGTGTTCAGTTGGTACATTGGTACATTGAGCCACCACCGATCACTGAACCACTTTTGATCGCAGTTGAGCTATGTGGCAAGTGCCAACATACCTTTTCCAGACGCACTATGTGAACTAGCTGGTGGAGAGCGCACGCACTGACTGGTTGTATCGCGTCCTGGATCGGCAACTCGAAGGCCCAAGAACGATGGAGAACGCAGGGAGCGGTGGGCACACTGCCCCGGTCCTTCACAAGTACTGACCTCCCCACCATCAAAGGGATCTACAGCCAGCATCATCAAGGACTCACAGCACCCTGGCCGCGCTCACAAAGCAAGAAGGTACAGGAGCCTGAAAACCTTGACCGCCATGTTCTTTACATCAACCGTTCAAGAAGGAACTGCGGGTGCTGGAAAATCGAAGGTAGACAAAATTGCTGGAGAAACTCAGCGGGTGAGGCAGCATCTATGGAGCGAAGGAAATAGGCAACGTTTTGGGAACAAACCCTTCAGGAAGGAAATAGGTAACGTTTCGGGGTTTCGGCCCGAAACGTTGCCTATTTCCTTCGAGGTTGCCCATTCCCTTCAGGGTTTCGGCCCGAAAAATTGCCTATTTCCTTCGCTATTAACCAGCTCTTAAACATCAGATCTTCAGTTTCCTCCCACCCTCCAAAGACGTACAGGTACAGGTTTGTAGCTCCATTGGCTTGGTGTAAATGTAAAATTGTCCCTTGTGTGTGTGGGATAGTGTCAGTGTGCGGGGATCGCTGGCCGGCACGGACTCGGTGGGCTGAAGCACCTGTTACCGCATTGTATCTCTAAACTAAACTAAACTAAACTATGTCCAAAGAAGGGTTTTGGCCCAAAACGTTGCCTATTTCCTTCGAGGTTGCCCATTCCCTTCAGGGTTTCGGCCCGAAACGTTGCCAATCTCCTTCGCTCCGTAGATGCTGCCACACCCGCTGAGTTTCTCCAGCATTTTGTGTACCCTAAACTGAACTGTACTTTGCCTTATTTTGAGTGGATACCGGATAAACAGAACTTACAAATGATGTGACTCAGTCAGATGAACTGTATCCAGGTGAAGTTTAAATACAGTACACATGGGATACATGTGGCGGACAAGCCATACGTTGCAGTAAAGCTTGAAGCTTGGTTTCAATGTTTCTCACAACCATGAAAAGAAAATTGTGGGCAGGGCAGCTGCTGAAAAGATTTCATTGCTTCGTTCAACCTGTATTAGATTTCTCCATAAACAATCGGGACAGATGTGAATATAATGGGGTCGATGGTCAGAATCTATCCACAAAAATGGAAATATCAACGACTATTGGGCGGCAAGGTGGCGCAGCGGTAGAGTTGCTGCCCTACAGACTACGGGCGCCTGTCTGTACGGAGTTTGTACCTTCTCCCCGTGACCTGCGTGGGTTTTCTCCGAGATCTTCGGTTTCTTCCCAGACTCCAAAGACGTGCGGGTTTGAAGGTTAATTGGCTTGGGTATAAAAGAAATGTAACCTGTCCCTAGGAGATCTTTAGTGGGCGGGGATCGCTGGTCAGTCCGGACTCGGTGGGCCGAAGGGCCTGTTTCCGCGCTGTATCTCTAAACTAAACTAATTGCAACCTTTTCCCCAGGATGGAAGTCTAGAGGGCATAGCTTTAAGGTGAAAGGGGCAAAGTTTAAAGGAAATGTCCTAGTCGTACAGTCATATACTCGTTTTTATAATTTAAAAATAAATTGGATAGGTATATGGACGGGAAAGGAATGGAGGGTTATGGTCTGAGTGCAGGTAGATGGGACTAGGTGAGAGTAAGTGTTCGGCACGGACTAGAAGGGCCGAGATGGCCTGTTTCCGTGCTGTAATTGCTATATGGTTATATGGTTATACTGCATGGAATCAGGCCCTTCGGCCCCACTTGCCCACACTGGCCATCATGTCCCATCTACACTAGTCCCACCTGCCCGCATTCTACCTGACCTATTCCTCTCAGGATTTTGTACACCTCTATAAGATCAATCACTCCTCACCCTCCTGCGCTCCAAGGAGCAGAGTCCTGGCCTGCTCAACCTCTCTAGATGCTGTTCCTCCAGTTTTGGTTTAGTGCAGTTTAGTTTAGTTTAGTGTTCAAGAAGGAACTGCAGATGCTGGAGAATCGAAGGTAGACAAAATTGCTGGAGAAACTCAGCGGGTGCGGCAGCATCTATGGAGCGAAGGAAATAGGCAACGTTTCGGGCTGAAACGCTTCAGGAAGGAAGGCAAGGCAAGGCAAGGAAAATTTATTTATATAGCACCATTTGTACAAGCAGCAATTCATAGTGCTTTACAAAAGAAACAAAAGAATGACATAGTAAAAATATAGCAGAACAACCATACAACACAGGACAACAAAATAGCCAATAATCAAAATATTACAAAACAAGCAGTAAGACAAATGCATGAATAGTAAAACAAAGTCACTAAAACAAGTCTGAAGAAGGGTCTCGACCCGAAACGTCGCCTATCTCCTTCGCTCCTTAGATGCTGCTGCACCCGCTGAGTTTCTCCAGCCTTTTGTGTACCCTCACTAAAACAATAAAACGATTTTAAAAGCACATAAAAGGGATAAGATTAGAAGGTTAAGATTACCTGCATGTTGGGTTCTGGAAAAGCTACAGTAAACAACAGTGTTTTTAGGCCTGATTTAAATGAGTTTACAGTCTGAAATAGGCAACGTTTCGGGCCGAAACGCTTCATGAAGGAAATAGGTAACGTTTTGGGCCGAAACCCTTCAGGGTTTCGGCCCGAAACGTTGCCTATTTCCTTCGCTCCACAGATGCTGCCGCACCCGCTGAGTTTCTCCAGCACTTTTGTCTACCTTAGTTTAGTTTGGTTTGGTTTAGGATAGTTTAGTTTCGTTTATCATTGTCAAGGTCACAGAGAAGCTTTTTTGTCACCTGCTATCCTGTCAGCTAAAAGACTGCACGTGCATTACAGTCAAGCTGTCTACGGTGCACAGATACAGGACAAGGGGAAGAACGTTTAGTTTGCGTGTGGTCTCACTCTGAGGGGCGCTGACTAAGCACGTGGATATGCAGAGAATAGGAAGAAATGGGGGTCCTCCTGCTCCTTTTTCCTTTCTTCCCCCCCCCCCCCCCACCCCACATCAGTCTGGAGAAGGGTTTCAGCCCGAAACGTTGCCTATCTCCTTGGCTCCTGCACCCGCTGAGTTTCTCCAGCATTTTGTGTACCCCAGAAAGAAATGGCTTATGTGCAGGCAGATAGCAATTAAGATAAGATGCATTTATTTGTCGCGTGTGCCAATTGGCACAGTGAAATTAAATCCCCATACAGCCATACAGTAAAAATAAAGAACACAACATGGAGTAGAGAGGATTCAACATAAAACATCCCCCCACAGCAGGATCAAAATTTCCCACTGTGAGGGAAGGCACCAAAGTCAGTCTCTTCCCCTCATGTTCCCCACTGTTCCCCGTGGTCGGGGCCTCCCCGAGCCCCCTGCAGTCGCCGCTACGGGCGGCCCGATGTTCAGGCCCGCTCCCCGGGGTGATGCAAGTCCGACGTCGGGGCTGGGGGACGTCCTCAGCGGCCTGGACCCCGAGTCGGCCCCCTCCTACCGGAGTCCGCGGCTCCCAAAGTCCACTGGCCGCGCCGGGTGGAGATGCAACGCTGGAGGCCCTCGGCAAAGGGCCCAGGACTCCAGGCGTTGGGAGCTCTCTAAACCTCCACGATGTTGGAGCAGCGACCCAACGCTCCGGAGCTCCAACGGCGACCCAGGTAGGCCTCGCCCGCTCCGTGGTGACTCCAGTGCCACGCCGCCGCTGTTGCAGCTCTGGTCCGGTTCCCGGTTCCCGGTCCCCGGCAGGAAAGGCCGCTCGGATCCAGGAGGTAGGCCGCGAGGTGGGGGGCGAGGACGCGACTCGGAGAAACAGTCGCGTCCTCGCCAGGAAGCGACTGGGAGTTAGATTCCCCCTTACCCTGCCCCCCTCCCCCACATAGAAAAGTTAAAGACTCCCCCAAACACAAACTTTAAACTGACTAAAAATAAAAAAAAGATGGAAAAACAAACGGGCTGCAGGCAGAGGCTGCTGGCAGTCCAGCGCCCCTCGTGTATCTCCTACTTGGTCTTGACATTATGTTCAGGACAAACATTGTGGGCCGAAGGGCCTGTTCCTGTGATATTCCCTTCCATGTTCTATTTTCCCAATGACCCTGGAACATTGAACACAAAATACTGATCCAAGCAAAATATATTTCCCAATCAGGCTCCTTTTTTTAACGAATCAATCATCCCATTTGGTTTATCTGCTGCTAACTTTGCCTTGAAGACATTGTAGAGAGACAGACACGCACCCTTCTGTTTCTCCGCTTTGCTCTGCGGTCTAGATTAATGAGTTCATTAAATGGAGAGGATTTGCAAAAGTTTGCAATTTAGGAATTTTGATCTGACTGTGATATATCTTGGCAGGTAGTGTGTGTCATCCCGGGACTGCCACGAACCAAGAACACTCCCAGTTCTCTGTTGCGCCACAACCTCAAAAACTAGAGGGCATCGACAATGACTAAAGGGCACAGTCAAAGATTAGAGGGTCCAGTCACAGGTTAAAGGGCACAGTCCAAGACTAGAGGGCGCAGTCCAAGACTAGAGGGCATAGTCAGATTAGAGGGCATAGTCAAAGATTAGAGGGCATAGTGAGATTAGAGGGCATAATCGGAGATAAGAGGGCATAGTCAGATTAGAGACCACAGTCCAAGACTAGAGGGCACAATCCAAGACTAGATGGCACAGTCCAAGACTAGAGGGCCTAGTCAAAGATTAGAGGGCATAGTCAGATTAGAGGGCATAATCAAAGACTAGAGGGCACAATCCAAGACTAGAGGGCACAGTCCAAGACTAGAGGGCCTGGTCAAAGATTAGAGGGCATAGTCAGATTAGAGGGCACAGTCCAAGACTAGAGGGCCTAGTCAAAGATTAGAGGGCATAGTCAGATTAGAGGGCACAGTCCAAGACTAGAGGGTATTGTCAAAGATTAGAGGGCATAGAAAAAAATACTATAGAGCATAGTCAAAGACTAGAGGGCACAGCTTTAAGGTAAGAGGGACAAAGTTTAAAGGAGATGCGTGAGGCAAGATTTTTAAAAAGAGGGTGCCTGTTACGCACTGCCAGGGGGCGGTGGTGGAGTGAAACGCGATCGTGGTGCTTTAGAGATTTGTGGACAGGCCCGTCTGCCTACCGAGTCCGCGCCGACCAGCGATCGCCCCGTACACTAACACTATCCGACACACGCTAGGGACAATTAACAAATTTTAATGAAGCCAATTAACCTGCAAACCTGCACGTGTTTGGAGTGTGAGAGGAAACTGGAGCTCCTGGAGAAAACCCACGCGGGTCACGGGGAGAACGTGCAAACTCCGTACAGCCAGCACCTGTAGTCAGGATTGAACAAGGGTCTCTGGCCCTGTGAGGCAGCAACTCGACCGCTGCGCCACCGGGCCACCCATCGTGCAGGAGAACATGGATAGATGGGGTTTCAAGAATGCTGCACAGAAGCTCATCTTCAATCAATAAATATACGCTGGAGGCAGAGTCTGTGTAGAAAATATCCCGTAGTCACAAGGAACTGCGGATGCTGGTTTACATTTTTTTTAAAAGACAGAGTGCTGGAGTAACTCAGCGTATCAGGCAGCATCTCTGGAGAACAGGGATAGATGATGTTTCGAGTCGGGATCCTACTTCAGACTGAAGGATCTCGACCCAAAACATCACCTGTCCATAGATTGACACAAAACGCTGGAGTAACTCAGCGGGTCAGGCGGTCATCTCTGGAGGGAAGGAATGGGTGACGTTTTGGGTCGAGACCCTTCTTCAGACTAGCCACTTATCCATGTTCTCCAGAGATGCTGCATGACCTGCTAAGTTACTCCAGCATTTCATGTCCTCTTGTGTTTTAACCAGCATTCGCAGTTCCTTGTTTCTACACGGGTGCTGTCTGTACGGAGTTTGCACGTTCTCCCCGTGACCTGCGTGGGTTTTCTCCGAGATCGGTTTCCTCCCACACTCCAAAGACGTGCAGGTTTGTAGGTTCATTGGCTTGGTGTAAATGTAAATTGTCCCTAGTGTGTGTAGGATAATGTTGAGCCTGTTTGCGCGCTGTATCTCTAAACTAAACTAAATAAAACTCAACGGGTCAAGATTCAAGATTCAAGATTCAAGAGAGTTTATTGTCACGTGTCCCTGATAGGACAATGACATTCTTGCTTTGCTTCAACAGAACATAGCAGGCATGAACTACAGAACAGATTCAGTGTGTCCATATACCATTATATAAATATATGCACACATGAATGAATAAACTGATAAAGTGCAAATAAACAGATAATGGGCTATTAATGTTCAGAGTTTTGTCCGAGCCGAGTTTAATAGCCTGATGGCTGTGGGGAAGCAGCTATTCCTGAACCTGGTCGGTGCAGTCTTCAGGCTCCTGTACCTTCTACCTGAAGGTAGCGGGGAGATGAGTGTGTGGCCAGGATGGTGTGGGTCCTTGATGAGGCAGCATCTCTGGAGAACACCGTCTGACGAAGGATCCTGACCCAAAACGTCACCTATTGATGTTTTCCACAAATGCTGCCTGATCAGCAGTTACTCCAGCACTCTGAGTCTTTGATAGAAACACAAGCCGTTCTTTGGTACCACTCCAGGATTAATACAAGATTGTAACGCTGTGTTAAATCATCCAATTAGTGAGAGCTTAGATTAAGGATGAAGAATTAAGTTACTGCTATTTTAGTCACCAATCATTGCTTGACTTGCTTCTGCTGCCAGCATCTCCTCCAAACACTGGCTCTGGAACAAGCTTTACACGTCAAGGTCAACGTGTGATGGAAAGACAAACTAATACATGTACAAAATTTGCTGCTAACTCGTCACGCTGAAGACCGTTTCAGGCAGGTCTGCATACTTACATCTTGACACGTTTCCAATCGATAGTTTTAATTAAGTTTTAAGAGACGCAGCAGGGAAACAGGCCCTTCGGTCCACCAAGTGGGCCCCCGACCCATCGAGGGCCAGAGGAACGAGCTGCCAGAGCAGGTAGTTGAGGCAGGGACTATCCCAATATTTAAGAAACACTTAGACAAGTACATGGTTTGGAAGGTCTCGACCCGAAACGTCGCCTATTCCTTCGCTCCATAGATACTGCCTCACCCGCTGAGTTTCTCCAGCATTTTTGTCTACCTGGTTTGGAGGCATATGGACCAAATGTGGGCGGGTGGGGGTAGTGTAGATGGGACATGTTGGCTGGTGTGGGCAAGTTGGGCCGAAGGGCCTGTTTCCACCCTGTATCACTCTATGACTCTATGAATCTGTCCACGCCTACCATCGATCACCCACTCACACTGGTTCTAAGTTATCCCACTTTCTCATCCACTCCCTACTCACTAGGGAGAATTTACAGAGAGGGCCAATTAACCTACAAACCCAAACGTCTATGGGTTGTGGAAGGAAACCGGAGCACCCGGAGGAAACCCACACAGTCAGGGGGGAAACATGCAAACGTGCAAACTCAACACTGACAGCACCCGGTATCAGGATTGAACCGGATCTCTGGCGCTGTGAGGCAGCAACTCTACCGCTGCGCCACCGTGCCGGCCTGTTGTTGGCATCTGTACACTTTAGGCTTTAGAGATACAGCGTGGAAACAGGCCCTACGGCCCACTGAGTCTGTGCCAACCGTCAATCTGAGGTTGTTTCAATTTACACCACCTGTACGTGGCGCAGCGGTAGAGTTGCTGCCTCACAGCACCAGAGACCCCGGTTCAATCCTGACTACGGGCGCTGCCTGTACGGAGTTTGCACGTTCTCCCCGTGACCGCCGAGGGTTTTCTCCGAGATCTTCGGTTTCCTCCCACACTCCAAAGACGTACAGGTTTGTAGGTTAATTAGCTTGGTATAAGTGAGAAACTGCCCCTAGTTGGTGTAGAATTGTGTTAATGTGCAGAGATCGCTGGTCGGCACGGACCCGGTGGGCCGAAGGGCCTGTTTCCGTGCTGTATCTCTAAACTAAACTAAACTAAACTCCAAAGACGCATAGGTTTGTAGGTTAAATGGCTTGGAGTTAATGTAAAATTGTCCCTAGTGCGTGTAGGGTAGTGTTAGTGTACGGGGATCGCTGGTCGGTGCGGACTCAGTGGGCTGAAGGGCCTGTTTCCGCGCTGTATCTCTAAACTAAACTGTTCAAATGACATACTTAGGAGAAATGCCAAGTCATTGAATTGAGTCTCATCTTAAACCTAGCCACAAACCGACAATAACTTGTAATGATCACTCGTGACTTTACTTCATGAACGATCCTGAAACTAAACATCTTGGCAAGTTCTTCTTGTTGCTCCATAGAACAGCACAAGGCAGAAACAGGTTCCTCAGCCCCTAATGTTTGATGCCAAGTTAAAGTCATCTCCTCTGCCTGCACACGATCCTTATCCCTCCCTTTCCTGCACATCCAAGTGTCTATCTATAACCCTGTAAAATGTCACAAATCCCTCTTCTCTCCGACATTACTTCACTTTAGAGGTACAGGCCCTTCGGCTCACCGAGTCAGCACCAAACACCAATCACCTCGTCCATTCGCACTATCCTACACACTGGGGACAGTTTACAAGTTTACAGAATCCAATTCGCCTACAAACCTGCGTGTCTTTGGAGTGTGGGAGGAAACCGAAGATCTCGGTGAAAGCTCACGCAGGTCACGGCGATGTCGTGCAAACTCCGTACAGACAGCACCCGTAGGCGGGATGGAAGCCGGGTCCCTGGCGCTGTGAGGCAGCCCCTCTACCGCTGCGCCACCGTGCCACCCTGATCCAGATGCTTGTGTGCCAGAATGCCACTTCAGGGCGGGGGAAGCACAAATCTAGGTTAATGAATGGGAGTATCGCATGATCGGTACGTGTCCGATTACAGGTTGCAATCAAATCTCCCTTGACACAATTCAAACAGCGCTGCACCCAGTGTCTTGGCCAATATTTATCATCCAGCCAAGTACGATAAATAACTGCCATGTGAACAAACCAAGGTGCTGCTGGGGGAGCTCCCGGGGCGGCACGGTGGCGCAGCGGTAGATTTGCTGCCTTCAAAAGACCATAAGTGATAGGAGCAGAATTAGGCCATTCGCCCCATCGAGTCTACTCCACCATTCAATCATGGATGATCTATCTTACCCTCTCAACCCCATTTTCCCGTCTTCCCCCCATGACCCCTGACACCCTCGCTGCACCAGAGACCCGGGTTCGTCCCTGACTACGGGCGCTGTCTGGACGGGGTTTGTACGTTCTCCCCGTGACCTGCGTGGGTTTTCTCCGGGTTCTTCGGTTTTTCCCCACACTCCAAAAACGTGCAGGTTGGTAGGCCAACTGGCTTGGTGACATTGTAAATTGTCCCTGGTGTGTGTAGGATAGTGCTAGTGCACGGGGGATCGCTGGTCGGCGCGGACTCAGTGGGCCGAAGGAGCGGTTTCCGCGCTGTATTTCTGAAGGATGACTAAACTAATATGTGCCAGATTGGGCAAGACGGGCTGATTCCTTTCTCTGAAGGATATGAGTGAAGCAGATGGCACTTTTGGCAGCCCAGCAGTTTCATGGCCATCATCAAGGAGCATACTTGAAATACTTGAATTTAAATTCCCCAGCTGCCAATGTTACAGAAGCGATTGTACGCAATAAACAACATGTCGAGCACACACGGGTTCTCGTGACCTCAGACACTTGCAATCAGGAGTAAATTGATGCTACAATTAGGTTGAGTGCAGCTTGGTTCAGACTTTAGAGAAACAACAAGGAAACAGGCCCGTCACCCACCTAGCCCGCGACGACCGTCCATCGCCCCGCACACTACCACCATCCTACACACTGGGGCCAATTTTACAATTTTACCAAAGCCAATTAATCTACAAACCTGTACGTGTTTGGAGTGTGGGAGGGAACCGGAGCGCCCGGAGAAAACCCACGCAGGCCGCGGGGAGAACGTACAAACTCCATACAGACAGCGCCCGTGGTCAGGATCAAACCCGGGTGTCCGGCGCTGAGAGGCAGCAACTCTACCGCTGCGCCACCGTGCCACTCAAGGAAGTTGACCTTCTGCGCATTATTCTTCTTTAAACCAACATGAACTCCATCACCGTCTATATCATTCAGTCAAATGTGCCAGACTTGCCAAGCCTGCTCTGGTATCTGTTTTCCATCTGGAAATCAACTCCGCTATTGACCCACCAACATACGTCCTGATCTTCTGGCATTCTGCTTTTGGTTTTAGGTTTCAGTCACAGATCCGACCTGCTTTTCACAGCATTGAACTGTCCCTTTGTTCATCTTCTCCCTCCCTCCCTCCCCCCTCCCTCCCCCTAATAACCATAACCACGACGACAGACACAAAACGCTGGAGAAACTCAGTGGGTCAGGTAGCGTCTCTGGAGAAAAGGAATAGGTGACGTTTTGGGTCAAGACCCTTCTTCAGACCATCTTCAATCTGAAGAGATGCTGCCTGACCCGCTGAGTTACTCCAGCACTTTGTGAAATGTCACCTATCCATGTTCTCTAGAGATGCTGCCTGACCCGCTGAGTTACTCCAGCACTTTGTACCTTTTATTGTAAACCAGCATCTTCATGTCCTTGTTTCTGACCTCATTCTGTCTGAAGTCTTTTCTGTGACCTCACCCTCTCTACAACCTAAAACGGACTTGTTTTTCTCACCTTTCTAGTTCTGGTGAAAGTTTGCCCTTGCAGAATTCACAAGTGAGATATGGAATAAAATGTTGTTTAGTTTAGTTTAGTTTACAGATGCAGCACGGAAACAGGCCTTTTGGCCCAAGGTGTCGGCGCCGACCAGCGATCCCCACACACTAACATTATCCTACACACACTGGGGACAATTTGCATTTTCACCCAAGCCAACTAACCTACAAACCTGTATGACTTTGGAGAGTGGGAGGAAACCGGAGCACCAGGAGAAAACCCACACAGGTCACGGGGAGAAAGTACAAACTCCGTACGGTCAGCGCCCGCTGGCGCTGTGAGGCAGCGACTCATTTAGTGCTCTTGTTATTGCGTTCTTCAGTCAGGGCAGGATATTTGTACATTATTGGTTTTAAAGGCCTTACCAACTCATTTATTTAATTCCCCATTGAAAAGCAATCGTGCTGTCTCATGGAACTTGCGTGAATAAAATGCAAAATAAATAAATACCAAATTAATTATATCTCACTTTGTGATCCTTGAAGCATTCACAAGGGCAATAGTTAGTTGTTGCTTCCCAGACATTGACTGGTTGCATCGCGACCTGGTTCAGCAACTCAAACGGCCAGGAATGAACGAGGCTGCAGAGAGCGCCCGGGCCATCAGGGCTTCTGACCTCCCCACTATCGAAGGGATCCACAGGAGGCGCTGCCTCAGAAAGGCAGCCAGCATCATCAGGGAACCGCCCGCACCACCCTGGCCACATTCTCATTTGACCTTACCGGTCGGTGAAGCCTCGTGGGTCGACCCGCGGTCGGCGGCCGATGGTAGCGTGGGGGAACCACCGTGAGGGAGGGGTGAGGGGGAAGTACAATGGACCTGGCGTGGGGTGGGGGGGCGCGTGATGGAGGGGGGATGGGAAGAACAATAGAGGACCCAGAACGGGGGAGGGGGGGGAGAACAAAGGAGGAGCCGGCTCCGGCAAACTTTGTAACTCTGTCAGCGCCCTTTATGTGTTGACTATTTGTATACCTTGGGTACGCAAGCAATGAGTCTCACTGTGACTTGTCACTTGTGACAATAAAATATTTCATTCCATTCCAAGACCAGCTTCTCCCCAGCCACTATCAGGCTTATGACATTGCCCAACACTAACCTCAGCAACTGTGAACTCCCAACGGCTTGGGTTGAACTACAGACCGGTTTTTGCACCGTCATTGTATCATTGTTATTAAACTAAATGAAACATTTACAGGTCTATTAAGCTGCTGCAAGTAAGGGTTTAATTTGTTTAAGAAGGAACTGCAGATGCTGGAAAATCGAAGGTAGACAAAAGTGCTGAAAAAACTCAGCGGGTGCGGCAGCATCAATGGAGCGAAGGAAATAGGCGACGAAACGTTGCTCCATAGATGCTGCCGCACCCGCTGAATTTCTCCAGCACTTTTGTCTACCTAAGGATTTAATTTTTCCAGTTTCGGTACATTTGATAATTAAACTCTCTTGACACTTGAGATACTGTCTGACCTGCGATTTCTGTTTTTTAAGTCTACAGAAATGTCCAGACCCAAAACATCACCCTGTCCATTCCCTCCACAGATGCTGCCTGACCCGATGAGTTCCTCCAGCACCTTAATATCTTTTTTCTGCTTTTAATTCAGACCTGCAGCGTTAGCACCATTTTGATTTGTTCGTAACTCTTGTCACTACAGTAAGTCATGAAGTAAAGGCCTTGTCCCACTGTACGAGTTCATTCAAGATCTCTCCCGAGTTTAAAGAAAAAATAAAACTCGTGGTAAGCACGGAGAATGTACATAGCGGGTACGTCGGAGCTCTGGGACGTCTCTTATCGGCTCGTAACGCTAACGGTAGGTATTCGGGAAGACTCGCTAACGGCAGGTAAGCTCGGGATGACTCGTGAAGATTTTGTTGAAAAATGTCCACGAGAGCCCCGAGTACCGACGAGCGGCCATTTCCGTAAATCTCCGCGTTCAAATCAGGGCTAACTCGGGGAGAGCTCTTGAATGAACTCGTACAGTGGGACAGGACTTTTAGTCTTTTGCGTGTGACTTCAGTAGTGAATGTTCCCAGGTGAAGAGTATTGATCAGTGAGATGCTAAACCTAATTATCAATGCATCTTCTCATTCTTAGACCATAGAAGGTAGACATGGGACAGCGGTAGAGTTGCCGCCTTACAGCGCTCGCAGCGCCAGAGACCCGGGTTCCGTCCTGACTACGGGTACTGCCTGTACGGAGTTTGCACGTTCTCCCCGTAACACTGAGATCTTCGGTTTCAAAGACGTGCGGGTTTGTAGGTTAATTGGCTTGGTGTAAATGTGTAAATTGTCCCTAGTGTATGTAGTACAGTGTTAGTGTTCGGGGATCGCTGGTCGGCGCGGACTCTGTGGGCCGAAGGGCCTGTTTCCATGCTGTATCTCTAAACTAAATTAAACATAGAACAGTACAGCACTGGAACAGACCCTTCGGCCCACATTGACTATGTCGAACGTAATGCTGGGATAAACTAATCTCCTCTGCCTGCACGTGATCCATATCCCTCCATTCCTTGCATATCCATGTGCCTGTCTAAAAGCCTCTTAAATGAGCATTGTATCTGCCTCCACCCCCACCCCTGGCAGCGTGGTCCACGAACCCACCACCCTCTGTGTAAAACACTTGTCCTGCACATCTGCTGTAAGATTTTCCCCTCTCACCTTAAAGCTGTACCCTTTAGTCTTTGATTATTCCATCCTGGGAAAAGGGTTCTGACCGTGTTTGCATACAAATTAACATCAGGGTGGTGGAAATTAGTTAAAAGAAAGCCCATCATCGCCTCGACTCCCTTCAAAGATTAACGAGATTCGGTATGTCAGAGAGGATTCTCTTGGACTTCGACAGGTGTACAGAAGAGAGCACATTGACTGGTTCAAGGCAACTTGAACGTCCAGGTGTGAAGGAGATTGCAAAGAGTGGTGAACACTGCCCGGTCCATCACGGGTTCTGATCTCCCCAACATCAAAGGGTTCCACAGGAGGCGCTGCCTCAGGACAGCCAGCATCATCAGGGACCCACACCACCCTGGCCACTCTCTCATCTCACCCCTGCCATCGGGAAGAAGGCACAGGTGTTTGAAACCTGCAACGTCCAGGTTCAGAATATTTCTTCAATACAACTATCAGGCTATTAAACACTAAAGGGCCTGTCCCACTGTACGAGGTAATTCAAGAGCTCTCCCGAGTTTAAAAAAAATCAAACTCGTGGTAAGTACGTAGAATGTACGTAGCGGCTACGTCGGAGCTCGTGGATGTCCCGTAGCGGCTCGTAATGCTAACGGCATGTACTCGGGAAACAAGGACGTGTGGTCGGGGAGGCGGGGAGGCAGGGAAGGCAGGGGAGGCAGAGCCTCACCCGTCATACTCCCAATGAAAATAGCTGTTAAGAAAAGTAAAGAAAAATAATAATAAAATAAAATAAATATAAAGATTTTTCCACTGATCTGTGTTATAAATGTAGTTTCTATATGAATCTAATCATTTTTTATAGTCAAAATCGCCTAATTTGCGCAGCTCCGCTGCAAATACAGGGAGAGATGAGAGGGGAGGCAGCGACGAGCTGAGCCTCCCCTCTGATTGCGCAACCCCTCAGAAACTGCATGGAGTGCGGGCAATAAGCGTGTGCCAGTTACTATCTCTCTGTATGTCACCAATGTAATGTTTGTAAACCCCTTCATTACATGTCCTCTCCTTCCGTAGTCCAGGTAGCTTATTTCAGGTATAAATATATTAAATTTAGGCTCGCTAGTCTCGTCATAAAACTGCAATGAAATAGCACCAGGGGAGGCAGCGATCACATCTGCCTCACAAGGGGGCGTGTCTTGAGCCCAGTGGAGGAAGAGCGAGCGTCAATTAAGTAGGCTCAGCCCACATAATTGGCGCTACCTCGCTCTCCCTGCACGTTAGCGAGCTTCAGCAGTGCCGGCGCGGCACTGGATTCCACCGTTGGCGGCGTTGACTTTCCAGCCGCGGTCGGCACTAACTGGTAGGTTGATTCGTTGATTTTTAGCGGCCGATTCGGAGGCTCTAAGCTGCTGAGAGCTCCCAATTGGGCCCCGCGCCTAAGGGGACCCCGCGCTGGAGTAATGTACTCTCGGCTCGGGTAGATCTACCCCGGGTGGTGGAGGGAGAGAGGGGTGGAGAGAGAGTAGAGGGGTGGAGGGGGAAGCAAGGGATAGACGGGGAAGGGGTGTGAGGGGGAATGGAGAAGGGGTGGGGGAGGTGGGTCGTTCCCTCACGGTCCTGGGGCAGCGCTCCCGCCCCTCCAGTCGCCGTGCTTCATGCACACGGCCCCGGCTCCACCCCTCTCTCTCCCTGGGGAGACACAGTGATCAATACAGGGAGGGCCGGGCCACTGATACTAGCCAGTGCCTCCCCAGCCATTGACCTCACCGCGCGTCACTATCTGGAAACGCGGAAACGCGTGAAGTTTTTCCAATGTCCACGAGTGCCCAGAGTACCTACGAACGGCTATTACCGTAATTCTCCGAGTTCGAATCAGGGGAAACTCGGAAAAACTCTTGGGGTGGGAGATTGCAACCTTCACGTGGTCCGCCCTGTTTCGATGAATGCAATCAACCTGGCGTGCACAATCAAATAAGATCAAATAGACCAAGTTGTCCTACAACTTTAGGCTGTGTACGCCTCACGCAAGAAGAAGAAGGAAAAACTCTTGAATTGCCTCGTACAGTGGGACAGGCCTTTTAAGGGAAAAACACAGAGAATGTCAATGTTCCGTTTGAGGACATATGACATTTAGACATCGTTGACCTTCTCTTGACTCTTGAAATGCAGCCCAGACACATGGGAAGGCTGTGTGTGTCACCTCCAAGATTGGTGTGAAGTCAGAAGCATACGTGAGCTTGGGCTGGATCAGTGACGCTTGGCAAGGCTCCAGCGCAATCACTCACACACATTTCCCATCTTATATTAGCAATTTGGAGCCAAGGAAAAAGGCAGCAAAGAACTGAAATGTCAAAGGGCAGCTCATCGTTGGAGATTAGCCACGCAGGTGGGAAAATGAAAGACAAAGACTGCGGTGTTTAACGAGTTGAGAACATTTTGAGATTCAGCGGGGAAACAGGCCCCGACGGGCGACTGAGTACACGCCAACCGGCGATCTCCCCGTACACTAGGTTTACGCCACCCTATCTCCCATCGTACACACGGTTTAACCTACAAACCCGCACATGTTTAGGAAGTGGGAGGAAACCGGAGCACCCGGAAGAAAGGTCACAGGGCGAACGTGCAAACTCCACACAGACAGCATCTGAGCTCAGGGTGGAACCCAGGTCTCTGCTGCTGTGAGGCAGCAGCTCTACCAGATGCGCCATTGTGCCGTCTGGCATTATTTGTACCAATGAGCCTGTTTTTTTTAAGGGAGACAATGCTGAAGCGCATTTTGATTTATTTTAGATTTCCAACTGCTGCAGTTATTTGTGTTTCAATGTTTCTCACTCCCCTGACAGGTGACAAGTGGAATGTGGAAAGGGTTTGGTGTGGAAACTGTTGGCATGGATCACCAGTAGTTGGCAAGCCTCCAATACTCAAGCGGTTCGATGATGTTTCTATCAGTAACAATACTCTGGTAGTTCAGGAGATTAGTGATTTGGAGCAAGGAACTGCAGATGCTGGTTTACACCAAAGATAGACACAAACTGCTGGAGTTACTCAGCGGGTCAGGCAGCATCTCTGGAGAAAAAGAATAGATGACGTTTCAAATCAAGACCTATCGGACTGTCTGAAGAAGGGTCTCCACCCAAAGCATCACCTATCCTTTTCTGCAGAGGTGCTGCCTGACCTATTATCCATCATACTTGATTAGCACGGGTGTCAGGGGTTTTGAGGAGAAGGCAGGAGAATGGGATTGAGAGGGAGAGATAGATCAGCCGTGATTAAATGGCGGAGTAGACTTGATGGGCCGAATGGCCAACTTCCACTCCTATGACTTATGAAATTATACCCTGAATGACTTCTGTGAAGGGTGACAGTCAGAACCTTTTTTTCCCTGGATAGAAATGTCAAATACTAGAGGGCATAACTTTAAGGTGAGAAGGACAAAGTTCTAAGAATAAGGGTCGGCCATTTAGGACTGAGGTGAGGAAAAGCCATTTCACCCAGAGAGTTGTGAATCTGTGGAATTCTCTGCCACAAAAGGCAGTGGAGGCCAATTCACTGGGTGTTTTCAAGAGAGAGTTAGATTTAGCTTTTGGGGCTAACGGAATCAAGGGATATGGGGCGTAAGTGGGAAAGCCACTTTAGTGTACAGAGTGCTAAATGGTCGGCACGGACTTGGTGGGCCGAAGGGTCTGTTTCCATGCTGTAGCTCTCAAGCTTAATGTAAAGTCTGAAGGATCTTTTAGACAGGCACATAGATACAGCATGTGCGTAAGGGAATGGATAGGTATGGGTCATGTGTATGCAGATGAGATTAGTTTCTCTTTGGCACAGGCTCTGTGAGCTGAAGGGCTTGTTCCTGTGCTGTACTGTTCAATACATTTATTTAATAGAAATCACTGGTTCATGAACTGAACTGCCATGCATTCATACCATGAATGACTTCAGGATAGAATCTTCAAAACAAAATCACAAAGCATGCGATTTGTTTAAGATGAAACACTGCTTTACAGAAGAGTAGTTTATAGCTTCCATCAAAGTTAATTGATTATGAAGTGCTTGTTTTCGGAAATGCCTTTAAGCTCAAGGTTCTGCCTTTCATGTCCAATTGCATGACAGGTTGTGGTGAATGCAAATGTCACCCTCTCGACTGAAGCCCGGACCATCGCACCAACCAACCTCCCTTCCATTGACTCCATCTACACCTCACGCTGCCTCGGCAAGGCCAGCAGCATCATCAAGGACCAGTCTCACCCCGGCCACTCCCTCTTCTCCCCTCTCCCATCGGGCAAGAGGTGCAGATGTGTGAAAGATCGTGGGTTTGGAAGGTGCCATCTCAGAGGTGATGGGAGACATCCAATTTTGGTCGAGGTCCTCAATGCATAACGTGTAGGGAGGAACTGCAGGTGCAGGTTTAAACCAAAGATAGACACAATATGCTGGAGTAACTCAGCAGGACTGGCAGCATCTCTGGAGAGAAGGAATGGGTGGCGTTTCATGTTGAGAACCTTCTTCAGACTGAAACAAACGTCACCCACTCCTTCTCTGCAGAGATGCTGCCTGTCCCGCTGAGTTACTCCAGCATTTTCTGTCTATCTTCAATGCATAAGATGTCCTCAATTTTGGAAATTGGAGTCAATGCTAATTTAGCGCTCGAAGTCAAGGATACATTTCTTTTGATGGGGAATTAAGCTGTCAGTTTGATCAAATGGATTTGAAAGGTTTCATTGCACTGTTTGAAGGGTTGAACTGTCACAGTCTACATTCATTACCAATATTATCGGACAAATTTAGCAGCCCATATATGCTCAGCATTTAAATGAAAAATGACTATCTTTTAAAGTGACTGGGAAGTACTATCTGAAAGCCTAATATCGTTTCACTAAAACGCTAGAGGCATACGGCACGAAAACAGGCCCTTCAGCCCAACTCAACTATACTGGCCAAGATTCCCCATTCAAGCTAATTCCCATTTGGCCCATATCCTTCTGAACTTTTCCGATCCATTTTAAACACAACGACAGTTTAGTCTATTGTCACGTGTGCTGAGGTACAGTGGAAAGCTTAGTCTATTGTCACGTGTGCTGAGGTACAGTGGAAAGATTATACTTGATTACAATCCAGTCACTTACAGTGTACAGATACAGGATAAAGGGACGAGATGAAGTCCAGTAAAGTCCAAATAAAGATAGCCTGAAGGTCTCCGCTGGGGTGGATAGTACCTGAGGAGCGCTCTCTAGTTGTTGGTAGGATGGTTCAGTTGCCTGACAGCTGGAACGAAACTGTTGCTGAATCTGGAGGTGTGCGTTTTCACACTTCTGTACCTCTTGCCCGATGGGAGAGAGGAGAAGAGGGAGTGGCCGGGGGGAGACTGGTCCTTGATGATGCTGCTGGCCTTGCCGAGGCAGCGTGAGGTGTAGATGGAACCTGAAGAAGGGTCTCGACCCGGAACGTCATCTATTCCTTTTCTCCAGAGAATCTGCCAGACCCGCTGAGTTACTCCAGCATTTTTTGTCTATCAACGGAAGGGAGGTTGGTTTGTGTGACAGTCTGGGCTGCGTCCACAATTCTCTACAATTTCTTGCGGTCTTGAATGGAGTGATGCATCCCGATAAAATGCTTTTGACAAACATTGTAACTGACTTCAACCTTTCGGAGTCAAGGGCCTGTCCCACTTGGCGATGTTTTTCGGCAACTGCCGACGTTACATTGGTGTCGTTAAAAGATTTTGAACATTTCAAAATCCAGCGGCGACAAAAAAATGTTGCGACACTTGAAACAACACCGCGCGTCGATACGTCGTCACGCCGCGAATGTTTCGGTGACCTGATACGTCAGTCAATGATGCCCGCAGTGGCCGAGAAAAATCGGCAAGTGGGACAGGCCCTTTAATGTATCTGGCCGGTGGATATCAGAGTCCAGGTTTTGGATGAATTAAACATGAAAAGCCAGACTCTTGACACCACCGAGACTGCCGACTTTCCGATTCCTACCCATCTGTGGAGCGTTTAATATGCAGCTGATCTGCTGATATCATTTAGTTCTCACATTATTGCATTCTTCAGAGTTGGAGCAGGGTGTTGTAGATTATTGGTTTTTAAGGCCTTGCCAACTGAGTCTAGTTTAGTTTAGTTTAGAGATACATTTTAGAAATATTCAATTATCAATCTATTTAGTTTAGTTTAGAGATACAGCGCGGAAACAGCCCCTTAGTCCCACCGAGTTGGCGCCTGCCAGCGATGCCCGCACACAAACACCATCCCACACACACTAGGGGCAAGTCTTACATTTATACCAACCAATTAACCTACAAAAGGGTCTCGACCCGAAACGTCGCCTATCTCCTTCGCTCCTTAGATGCTGCTGCACCCGCTGAGTTTCTCCAGCTTTTTGTGTAACCCCCAATTAACCTACAAACCTGTTCATCTTTGGAGTGCGGGAGGAAACCGGAGCATCCGGAGAAAACCCACGCAGGTCACGGGGAGAACGTGCAAACTCCGTACAGACAGCACCCGTAGTCAGGATTGAACCCGGGTCACTGGCGCTGTGAGGCAGCGACTCATTTAGTGCTCTTGTTATTGCATTCTTCAGAGTCAGGGCAGGATATTTGTACATTATTGGTTTTAAAAGCCTTATTTACCAACTCATTTATTTAACTCCCCATTGAAAAGCAAACATTGACATTACTGTTCCTGTTGATGAGAGCGCTTGACAGTCTAGTCCTCTTGCTTGGGCTTTCTGCCAGTGAATCTCACCGTGATCATCACAACAATTTCCTCAAGAGGGCTTTGTCCTGCAAACACTTCCAGTGCCCGCTGACTAGTCGAATAGCATTATGTCAATGTTTAGTTTAGTTTAGAGATACAGCGTGGAAACAGGCCCTTCGGCCCAACGAGTCCGCGCCGACCAGCAGTCAAGAGAAGAATAGATTGGGTAGATGCACAGAGTCTCTAGCCCAGAGTAGGAGAATCGAGGAGCAGAGGACATAGGTTTCAGGTGATGGTAAAATATTTAATATGTATCTGAGGGGTACCTTTTTCACACAAAGGGTGGTGGGTGCATGGAACAAGCTGCCGGAGGAGGTTGTTGAGGCTGGGACTATCCCAACGTTTAAGAAGCAGTTAGACAGATACATGGATAGGACAGGTTTGGAGGGACATGGACCAAATGTGGGCAGGTTGGGACTAGTGTAGCTGGGACATGTTGGCCGGTGTGGGCAAGTTGGGCCGAAGGGCCTGTTTCCACGCTGTGTGACTTTATGACTGTGACTCTAACGGGTCAGGCAGCATCTCTGGAGAAAAGGAATGGGTGACATTTCGGGTCGAGAACCTTCTTCGGACTGGGAGTGGAGCTGGAGGGTTGAAGGTGAAGAGAAAGAATACTCAAAAGATAATGTAATAAACAAAGACAAATGAAAGAAGTTTAATACATTTTAAAAGCCCAATATTGTGCAAAAACAAAACAAATCGCAAGGTCCCAAGTGCAACGCCGGCAGTTTGTAGAAGCTATGTTTAGTTTATTGCTTCATTGTCACGTGTGCCGAGATAGCGAATCGCTTTTGTTGCGTGCTATCCAGTCAGCGGAAAGACAAAGAACTACAGGCGCTACTTTATACCAAAGAGTGACACAAAGTGCTGGAGTAACTCAGCGGGCCAGACAGCATCTCTGGAGAGAAGGAATGGCTGACGTTCCCACTGCTCCTGTTCCATAGAAACATAGAAACATAGAAACATAGAAATTAGGTGCGCCATTCAGCCCTTCGAGCCTGCACCGCCATTCAATATGATCATGGCTGTTCATCCAACTCAGTATCCCGTACCTGCCTTTCTCCTGATCCCCTTAGCCACAAGGGCCACATCCAACTCACTCTTAAATATAGCCAATGAACTGGCCTCAACTACCCTCTGTGGCAGAGAGTTCCAGAGACTCACCACTCTCTGTGTGAAAAAAGTCTTTCTCATCTCGGTCCTAAAGGATTTCCCCCTTATCCTTAAGCTGTGACCCCTTGTCCTGGACTTCCCCAACATCGGGAACAATCTTCCTGCATCTAGCCTGTCCAACCCCTTAAGAATTTTGTAAGTTTCTATAAGATCCCCTCTCAATCTCCTAAATTCCAGAGAGTATAAACCGAGTCTATCCAGTCTTTCTTCATAAGACAGTCCTGGAATCAGTCTGGTGAACCTTCTCTGCACTCCCTCTATGGCAATAATGTCCTTCCTCAGATTTGGAGACCAAAACTGTACGCAATACTCCAGGTGTGGTCTCACCAAGACCCTGTACAACTGAAGTAGAACCTCCCTGCTCCTGTACTCAAATCCTTTTGCTATGAAAGCTAACATACCATTCGCTTTTTTCACTGCCTGCTGCACCTGCATGCCTACTTTCAATGACTGGTGTACCATGACACCCAGGTCTCGCTGCATCTCCCCTTTTCCTAATCGGCCACCATTTAAATAATAGTCTGCTTTCCTGTTCCTGAGCTGTTCATTTCCTTTCTTCACATAATACAGTACACTCAGGGGAAAGGGCTTGTTTTTCAGCAGGGGTGGTTTCACCTGACTTACTGACATCTCTTATCTCCATGTATTCTTTCCAGTTACTGAGAAACTGGATTCCGATCCAAGCTCGCAAACAGAAACAATGTAAAAGACTGTGGGTTTTGATTTGGACGTCAGCCCAGGAGCAACACCCAAACACAGCCATTGTCTCAGTAACTTCCATCAACAGTCACGTTGATAAAGGCCGTTCTGATTCCTATAAAGGTTTGTTGATATGTGGCTTTTGGAACATTATGCATCCTTACGCCTTGATGAATTTGCATTCATGATTGCTTGGGTTAGATTGAACTTTAGAACTTGCAATCTTTTCATTGGAATTTTAAAGTCATATAACCTAGACTGGAAATAAGTCAACTTTGGCCATAAGATTCAGTCCTGGTAAGTTGCCTTGATAAAACTCAATAGAAGGGGTGGGAGATTGCAACCTTCACGTGGTCCGCCCTGTTTCCACTAATGCAATCAACTCGACGTGCACAAACGGAAGATCAAATAGAACAAGTTGCCCAACAACTTTAGGCTGTGCACGCCACACGACAGAAGGAGAACTCAATAGAACAAACAATACCTACTTCGGCAAGCAGGATCAGCCTGAGATATCCACGTTGAATTTAACACTCTTCATGCAGCTATAATAAACTTTATCAGTCATACAACAAACTTGGTGATTTTTCCTTTACTCGGGATCCTCCCTTTGAACCTAACACGATGTCCAAGGTTCACAATAACAATGGCACAACCAAATCACAACATCTGCAGTATTGGGAGCAGTTTTGGGCCCCATATCTGAGGCATTGGAGAGGCCCCAGAGGAGGTTTACGAGAACGATCCCAGGAATGAGTGGGTTAACATATGATGAGCGTTTGACGCCACTGGGCCTGTACTCGCTGGAGTTTAGAAGGATGAGGGGGAACCTCATTGAAACTTACCGAATAGTGAAAGGCCTGGATAGAGTGGATGTGGAGAGGATGTTTCCACTAGTGGGAGAGTCTAGGCCTAGAGGTCATAGCCTCAGAATAAAAGGAAGTACTTTTAGAAAAAAAATTATATTCGTCAGCGGGTGATGAAACTGTGGAATTCATAGCCACAGACGGCTGTGGAGGCAGGGCAAAGGTTTTTTTTAAGGTGGGGATGGCCAGATTATTGACGGGTGTCAGGGGTTATGAGGAGAAGGCAGGAGAATGGGGTTGAGAGGGAAAGATAGATCAGCCATGATTGAATGGCGGAGTAGACTCGATGGGTTGAATGATCTAATTCTGCTCATGATTTATGAAATTATGGATCTCATCTCTACCCAGCACTGTGTGGGGCTGGTATTCGTATCAGGTCTGTTCACGAAAGCAGTTCCCAGCTGGCTGATGTTTCAGGCCAGTGAGTGATAGGTCTGTGGACATTGTACAGCATGGTCTCGGAGGAGAGATGGCTGCCAGTATTTTGTGATCCAGAGATGCTGCCTGACCCGTTGAGTTACTCCGGGCATTTTGTGTCTATCTTCGGTGTAAACCAGCATCTGCAGTTCCTTCCGACACAGCTAAAAAACAAACCTATTTCAACCTGATGGAACAAGTTTTTAAAATCCCGGATATTGAACACAATGAGTGATTACTAATCAAAAGTACCAATGGGATTACACGTTAAAATGATTCAACGGAACTGAACTACCTCCTCCCACCCCATCGATGACGCTCGGACTATCCTTGATCGGACGTTACTGGCTTGACCTTGCACTAAACATGGAATTCTCTGCCACAGAAGGCAGTGGAGGCCAATTCACCGGATGTATTCAAGAGAGAGTTAGATTTAGTTCTTAGGGCTAACGGAATCAAGGGATATGGAGAGTACATGTGACAATAAACTAAACTCAAACTCGATACAAAGTGCTGGAGTAACTCAGTGGTTCAGGCAGCATCTCCGGAGAAATATGATGGGTGACGTTTCGCGTCGAGACCCTTCTTCAGACGGAAAAAAGGTCCTGACCCGAAACGAGACCCATCATTTTTCGCCAGAAATGCTGCCTGACCCGCTGAGTGACTCCAGCACTTTGTGTGATGAAAGAATGGGTCGACTGGGCTTGTATTCTCTGGAATCTAGAAGGATGAGAGGGAATCTTATAGAAACATATACTATTCTTAAGGAATTGGACAGGCTAGAAGCAGGAAAAATGTTCCCAATGTTGGGGGAGTCCAGAACCAGGGGGGGCCACAGTTGAAGAATAAGGGTCAGCCATTTCGGACTGAGATGAGTGAAAACGTTTTCACCCAGAGAGTTGTGATTCTGTGGAATTCTCTGCCACAGAAGGCAGTGGAGACCAATTCACTGCATGTATTCAAGAGAGAGTTAGATTTAGCTCTTAGGGCTAAAGGAATCAAGGGATATGGGGAGAAGGCAGGAACGGGGTACTGATTTTGGATGATCAGCCACGATCACATTGAATGGCGGTGCTGGCTCGAAGGGCTGAATTGCCTACTCCGGCTCCTATTGTCTAGGTTTCTATGTTATTCCCATATCATGTAACTTTACACTGTAAAGGGCCCGATTGTAATCATGTACTGTATGGTCATTCTGCTGGCTGGTTAGCGCGCAACAAAAGGTTTATACTGGAACTCGATTTGTTCAGTTCAGTTTATTGTCACGTGTACCGAGGTACAGTGAATGCTTTTTGTTGCGTGCTATCCAATCAATGGAAAGGTAGTTCATGATTACCATATAACCATATAACAATTACAGCACGGAGACAGGCCCTCTCGGCCCTTCCAGTCCATGCCGACCATTTGTTTTCCCCTAGTCCCATTACAATCGAGCTATTTACAGTGTGTAGATACAGGATAAGGGAATAATGTTTAGTGCAAGGTAGAGCCAGCAAAGTCTGGTCAAGGAGAGAGTGAGAGAGTGAGAGGGAGAGAGGGAGAGAGAGCAAGAGAGAGAGAGAGGGAGACACAAAGGGAGAGAGGGAGAGAGGGAGAGAGAGAGAGAGAGGGAGAGAGGGAGAGGGAGAGAGTGAGAGAGTGAGAGTGAGAGAGTGAGAGTGAGAGGAAGAGAGGGAGAGAGGGAGAGAGGGAGAGAGAGAGAGAGAGAGAGAGAGAGGAGAGAGTGAGAGAGTGAGAGTGAGAGAGAGAGAGAGAGAGTGAGAGAGGGACATTGCTAATTGTTTGTTTCCACCTTGAATGGTTCAGAACCACCGTATCCCAGTGAGCGCCACAGCGAGACTACATGAGTCAGTGCAGCCTTGGAAACAGATCTCAACATGCCGTGGTGCAGGGAGGAAAATCTCTGGAAGCAAACATGCCTGCCTCGTGGGAGTGGAAGGGTGCAAAGCGTCCGTGATGATCACAGCACATCCCACCGCGCAAACATGCCGCCAAGTACTTTGACAATGTGGCTCACCTTGGGTGGGGACGTCAATTTGCAGTGAAACAATAATATTGGTGGCAGTAATTACAAACCCTTGGAAAGTGATCCAAACTGGTTGTAGCCTGTTGACTGGAGTTGTTTAATAGTGTACACCCAAGCCAAACATCCTGACAAGGCAGGATCACAATCTTGCTGTTGCCATCGACACTTAATGCAGTCATGGAGACATACCGCGTGCAAACAGAAACTGTCCCTTCAGCCCAACCAACCAAATATGTACCCAAAAATGGAACGTGAAATTGTCTGAAGAAGGGTCTCGACCCTGAAACGTCACCCATCCCTTCTCTCCAGAGATGCTGCCTGTCCCGCTGAGTTACTCCGGCATTTCGCGTCTGTCCGGGTCTCGTAACTCACTTTTGGGAGGGACTTTCCTTTGGAACTCAACAGGTTCCCTTTTGGAAATGCAAAAGAACATCATTGTATTGTGCACACTTCCTCAATCCCGCTCCTCTTTAAAAGAAGAACAAAAAAACAGGATGGCCTTTATTACACTGAATCGGTATTCCCTGGTTTCCCAAATCACACATCGTGAAGACAACATTCCGGTCCGCTGCGTGAAGATGGAAAATTACTCCGAACGCCTTCAGTTAGTAGGACTGACTCCCAGTGTGTGAGAGTTCTGAGAATTGAAGGCCCCTTCATACTCCATTTATAGTTATTGTCTTTGGTAACAGCTTGGTTTTGAGGTCAAATATTTCACACTATTTTTCCCCGCCCATTGTACTAAAGTACTGAAAACCAAACAAAAGACACTTAGAAACATTGAAAATTGGTGCAGGAGTTGGTCATTCGGCCCTTCGAGCCTGCACCCACCATTCAATATGATCATGGCTGATCATCCACAATCAGTACCCCATTCCTGCTTTCTCCCCATATCTCTTGATTCCGTTAGCCCTAAGAGCTATATCTAACTCTCTCTTGAATACATGCAGTGAATTGGCCTCCACTGCCTTCTGTGGCAGAGAATTCCACAGATTCACAATTCTCTGGGTGAAAACGTTTTTCCTCATCTCCGTCCTAAATGGCCGACCCCTTATTCTTAAACTGTGGCCCCCCCTGGTCCTGGACTCCTCCAACATTGTGAACATTTTTCCTGCATCTAGCCTGTCCAATTCCTTAAGAATTTTATACGTTTCTATTAGATCCCTTCTCATCCTTCTAGATTCCAGTGAATACAAGCCCAGTCGACCCATTCTTTCATCACACAAAGTGCTGGAGTCACTCTGCGGGTCGGGCAGCATTTCTGGAGAAAAAGGACGGGTGACGTTTTAGATTTTTGTGCCTCTGCAGTTCCTTCCTACACATGATATGATGCATCTCTATAAGAGCAAGTCTCCTGAACTTCAAGGACTAAAGTCTCAACCTGTCCAACCCCTCCCTGTAAGTTATCCCTCCCGCCCTGGCAACACCCTTGTAAATCTTCTCCGCACCGTTTCCAGCCTAATGCCATCTTTCCTGTCACAGGGTGATTGAAACTGAACACAAAACTCCAAGCGAAGGAATAGGCGACGTTTCGGGTCGAGACCATTACGAAAGAATGCAGATGCTGGAAAAATCGCAGGTGGACAAAAATGCTGGAGGAACTCAGCGGGTGAGGCGGGTTGTCGCCTATTCAATAAACAATAGACAATAGGTGCAGGAGGAGGCCATTCGGCCCTTCGAGCCAGCACCGCCATTCAATGTGATTATGGCTGGTCATCCCCAATCAGTACCCCGTTCCTGCCTTCTCCCCATATCCCCTGACTCCGCTATCTTTAAGAGCCCTATCTAGCTCTCCCTTGAAAGTATCCAGAGAACCTGCCTCCACCGCTCTCTGAGGCAGAGAATTCAACAGACTCACCACTCTCTGTGAGAAAAAGCCCCTCTTTGTGAGTGTGTTCCTGCTCTCCATAGATGCTGCCTCACCCGCTGAGTTCCTCCAGCATTTTTGTCTACGTACATCAGACTCCTGTTCATAGACTACAGCCCTGCTTTCAATACCATTATCCCATGCCCCCTCATCTCCAAACTGGCGGGACTTGGTGTCAGCACACATCTCTGGAGCGGGATCCTGGACTTCCTGGCCGACAGGACCCCAATCAGTAAGGATAAGGGACAAATCATCCTCTACGATAATCCTCAACGTGCGCTCCACAAGAGTGAGTCCTCAGCCCCATTCTTTACTCTTCCTGTAAACCCACGACTGTGCGGCCAATAATAAATCCAAATCAACTAACAAATTCGCAGAGGACAACACCGCAGTGGGCTGGATATCAAACAATGACGAGACAGAGTACAGGAAGGAGATTGAGAACCTCGTGTCCTGGTGTTAAGACAACAACCTCTATCTCAATGTCAGCAACTACCTCAGTATTAAAGCATTCAACAGAGTATTTATACCCTCAGCAATTAAAACATTCAGCAGAGTATTTATACCACAGTATTAAGGCAATCAGCAGAGTATTTTATGCTCAGTAATTAAAGCATTCAACAGTATTTTTACCACAGTATTAAAACATGCATCAGATTATTTCCCCCTTAGTAATTATAGCATTCAGTAGAGTAATTTTCCCTCAGTAATGAAAGTATTCAGCAGATTATCTTTCCCTCTGTGATTAAAGCATCGAGCAGAGTATTTTTCCCTCAGATTAAAGCATTGAGCAGAGTATCAGAGTATTTTTCCCTCAGTATTAAAGCATCGAGCAGAGTATTTTTCCTTCAGTAATGAAAGCATTCAACAGAGTATTTTACCTCAGTATTAAAGCATTGAGCAGAGTATTTTTTTACCACAGTATTAAAGAATTCACTAATTTTAACTCAGTGATTAAAGGAATGTTTCCCTCAGTAATGAATGCATTCAGTAGAGTATTTTCCCCCTCATCAGCAAAATAATCAAAAGGTCACGATTGTACAGATATTTGCCTCAATTCTAACCCGTTTGGATGTCTCCATATTGTCGTTTCACAGTTGTTTTGCATTCTATTGTGCAGACAGTTTGAATTTCCTTTGCGTAGTTTAAGACTGTGAAGAGTGGATCATGTTTAACGGCCTGCGTTATCTTTTCATTATTTCAAATGCCGTTGTGATAAAACTATGATTTGTGTGTGAATCGAGTTGAACTTTTAACACAATGGAATCAATTTTAAATGTACACAACGACAGGAGTTTGCTCAAGTCCAACTTCCAGTTTGACTTCACTCCACAGAATCAAACTCCAAAACACGTACAGGTTTGTAGGTTAATTAGTTTAGCTTGGATTAATTTAGTTTAGTTTAGTTTAGTTTAGTTTAGAGATACAGCGCGGAAACAGGCCCTTCAGCCCATCGAGTCTGCACCGACCAGCGATCCAAGCACACTAACACGATCCCACACACACTAGGGACAATTTACATTTATACCAAGCCAATTAACCTACAAACCTGTGCATCTTTGGAGTGTGGGAGGAAGCCGGAGATCTCGGAAAATACCCACACAGGAGAACGCACAAACTCCGTACAGACAGCACCCGTAGTTGAATCAAACCTGGGTCTCTGGCGCCGTGAGGCAGCGACTCTACCGCTGAGCCACCGTGATGCCCCTTTGGCTTGGTATCAATGTAAATCGTCCCTGGCGTGTGTAGGATAGTGTTGGTGCACGGGGATCGCTGGTCGGTGCGTACTTGGTGGGCCGAAGAGCCTGTTTCCGCGCTGTATCTCTAAACTAAACGGAAAATTACAAAGCATTTACCCGGTCAACATTGGACCCAGGAACTGGTAGAGTCACACAACAAGTAAACAGGCCCTTCGGCCCAACTCACCCATGCTGGCCAAGATGCCCCCTCTAAACTAGTCCCATTTGCCCCCGTTTGGCCCATATCCCGCTAAACCTTTCCTATCCATGGAGCCGTCTTTTAAATGTTGTGATTGCACCTCAAGTAATGGAGACAATTTTTCCTCTGCAAGGGTTTCCGCGCTGTATCTCAAAACTCAACTAAAAATGAATGTGAAGACAGTGACAATAGAAAACCCAGGGGTAAACCCAGGGTTAAGAATTTTATACGTTTCTATTAGATCCCTTCTCATCCTTCTAGATTCCAGTGAATACAAGCCCAGTCGACCCATTCTTTCATCACACAAAGTGCTGGAGTCACTCTGCGGGTCGGGCAGCATTTCTGGAGAAAAAGGACGGGTGACGTTTTAGATTTTTGTGCCTCTGCAGTTCCTTCCTACACATGATATGATGCATCTCTATAAGAGCAAGTCTCCTGAACTTCAAGGACTAAAGTCTCAACCTGTCCAACCCCTCCCTGTAAGTTATCCCTCCCGCCCTGGCAACACCCTTGTAAATCTTCTCCGCACCGTTTCCAGCCTAATGCCATCTTTCCTGTCACAGGGTGATGGAAACTGAACACAAAACTCCAAGCGAAGGAATAGGCGACGTTTCGGGTCGAGAATGCAGATTCTGGAAAAATCGCAGGTGGACAAAAATGCTGGAGGAACTCAGCGGGTGAGGCGGGTTGTCGCCTATTCAATAAACAATAGACAATAGGTGCAGGAGGAGGCCATTTGGCCCTTCGTCCCTGGCGTGTGTAGGATAGTGTTGGTGCACGGGGATCGCTGGTCGGTGCGTACTTGGTGGGCCGAAGAGCCTGTTTCCGCGCTGTATCTCTAAACTAAACAGAAAATTATAAAGCATTTACCCGGTCAACATTGGACCCAGGAAGTGGTAGAGTCACACAACAAGTAAACAGGCCCTTCGGCCCAACTCACCCATGCTGGCCAAGATGCCCCCTCTAAACTAGTCCCATTTGCCCCCGTTTGGCCCATATCCCGCTAAACCTTTCCTATCCATGGAGCCGTCTTTTAAATGTTGTGATTGCACCTCAAGTAATGGAGACAATTTTTCCTCTGCAAGGGTTTCCGCGCTGTATCTCGAAACTCAACTAAAAATGAATGTGAAGACAGTGACAATAGAAAACCCAGGGGTAAACTCTGCCTGTGGTACATGGCCTGTGAATGAGAAACCAGGAAAATATTCAGGGGCCAACAAGCTAATCAACCCATTATCCACAGTCACCCATTCATAGCATCATCCAGCATTGAATTAGGCCCTTCAGCCCATTGAGTCTATGCCAGTCTAGGGCAGCACGGTGGCGCAGTGGTAGAGTTGCTGCCTTACAGCGTCAGAGACACGGGTTTCGATCCTGACCACGGGTGCTGTCTGTGAGGAGTTTGCACGTCCCCCCCCCCCCCCCCCCCCCGTGTCCACACGGATTGTCTCCGGGTTCTCCGGTTTCTCCTGTTTCCTCCCACACTCCAAAGCCATGCAAGTTTGTAGATTAATTGGTTTGGTACGAATGTAAAATTGTCCCTAGTGTGTGTATGGTAGCGTATGCCCCTGTCCCACTTAGGAAACCTGAACAGAAACCTCTGGAGACTTTGCGCCCCATCCAAGGTTTCCGTGCGGTTCCCGGAGGTTTTTGTCAGTCTCCCTAATGGTCGAAAGTGGTTTCCATTAAAAAAATCGGTAATTTTTTAGTCAAAGCCGGTTGCGATGCTAGTTGAAGGTGGTTGCCGGAGGACAAAAACCTCCGGGAACCTCCGGGAACCGCACGGAAACCTTGGGTAGGGCACAAAGTCTCCAGAGGTTTCCGTTCAGGTTTCCTAAGTGGGACAGGGGCATTAAAGGGCCTGTCCCATTGTACGAGGTAATTCAAGAGTTCTCCCGAGTTCTCCCCTGATTCGAGCTCGTGTAATGTACGTAGCGGGTACGTAGGAGCTCGTGGATGTCACGTGGCGGCTCGTACGAGTAACGTTAGGTATGGTAAACTCGAGACATTTTTTCAACACCGTGAAAAATGTCCACATGTAAAAAAATACTCGTGATGAAAAAAATTGTTACTTTTTACTGGTACGAGCCCCTTACGTACCCGCTACGTACATTACAGGAGCTCGAATCAGGGGAGAACTCGGGAGAACTCTTGAATTACCTCGTACAGTGGGACAGGCCCTTTAGTGTACGGAGTGATCGCTGGTCGATGCAGACTCGGTGGGCTGAAGGGCCTGTTGCCGCGCTGTATCTCTCAACTGAACTAAACAAAAAATAACCCACACCAACCAACCACCAATTTAATGTTCAAGAAGGAACTGCAGATGCTGGAGAATCGAAGGTAGACAAAATTGCTGGAGAAACTCAGCGGGTGCGGTAGCATCTATGGAGCGAAGGAAATAGGCAACGTTTCGGGCCGAAACGCTTCAGGAAGGAAATAGGTAACGTTTCAGGCCGAAACCCTTCAGGGTTTCGGCCCGAAACGTTGCCTATTTCCTTCGCTCCATAGATGCTGCCGCACCCGCTGAGTTCCTCCAGCAATTTTGTCTACCTTCCAATCACCAATTTAATAATCCCCGGAACAATCAGCGTTTTGTCGCAAGTTGCTGTGATAGACGGTAAACTGCACAGTGGTCAGCTATATTTACGCAGCCACGCAGTTGCCTTTAACCCCCGAGGTTCAATAATTGGGTTTAAGATCCGGCACATTCAGGCACTTCCTAATGTATTAAACACTGAGCTTAATGTTTCACAATCCATTCTCTGTCCAGGAGTGATTTTACACTCCTAACTTTTGGGGTTTGTGAAGCCATTAGGCTAAGTTCCACCAGTGTTAATCACGCCTGCTGGAAACCCGTTTTGTTTCTGAAAAAATGTCAAGTTGAAATGTTGAGCGTTGGGTGTGTGGAACAATAGCTGGATTGTTGGATCCTGGCGAGAGTCACAAACAGAGGGAGAGAGAGTGAGAGAGGGAGGGAGAGAGACACACAGAGAGACAAAGACAGGCACAAAGTGCTGGAGTTACTCAGCGGGACAGGCGGCATCTCTGGATAATAATAATAATAATAATAATAATAATAATAATAATAATAATAATAATAACTTTATTACGGACTCAAGGTCCAGACAAGGGGCAGCATTACACTAAAAATGCATTGCATCTCAAATATCATAAATAGATATAAAATCATGGTAAATCACATAAAAACATCATAATTTATATATTTTTTAAAAAACCACAATACTTAAGTCAAAAATCCAGAGTAAAAAATGATCAATGTCGTACAACGAGACAACGATACCAGTGTCTCCACAACTGGGATTCGTAGCGTGTAGTGCTAACCCTTATGTTTGTCAAGGCCACAATAAGCTCATTTTTAGAGTCATTTATCCTGCAAATGTATTTATACATGTGGTGTCTTCTGGAGTACTGACTCCTGCAGCCACAAACATATTACTGGCACTACACCATCTTGGTTGCCTTAGCAGTGTTCTCATGGCATCGTTATATGCAACCTTTAGAAGGAATGGGTAATGTTTCGGGTCGAGACCCTCCTTCAGACGCGAAACGTCGCCCATTCATTCTCTCGGGAGATACTGCCTGTCCCGCTGAGTAACTCCAGCACTTTGTGTCTGTCTTTGGTGTAAACTGGCATCTGCAGTTCCTTCTGTATTCAAGAGAGAGTTTGATCTGGCTCTTTGGGCTAACGGAGAAAGCAGGAACGGGGCACTGATTTTGGATGATCAGCCGTGCTCATATTGAATGGCGGTGCTGGCTCGAAGGGCCGAATGGCCTCCTCATGCACCTATTGTCTATGTTTCCTACACAGAAAGACAAAGCCAGACAAGGAATAGGCAGAGGAGGAGGGAGAGAGGGAGATGGAGCTCTGATTTTGGTGTCAACACTAAGGAACACTGTGCGTGGATATTATAGGGAGTCAGAACACTGGCACATGGCATAAAACCCAGTTTTGTTATGTCAGTGGGATGTGCCTCTCATTAGCAAATCCTTTGGAAATAGTAAATTATCTACACATCCGATGTGCTGAGAATACGAATCCCTTTGTTCTGTGAGCAGAAACCTTTCCTAATCCCATTTCCATGAATCATTCCGCTTTAATAATGATTACGTTTGGGGAACAGACAATGTGTCAGGTTTCTGATCGGGACCTTGTCTTCAGGTCAGTTTAGTTTGTTGTCCCGTGTACCGAGGTACAGTGAAAAGCGTTTGTTGCGTGCTAACCAGTCAGCGGGAAGACAACACGTGATTACAATCGAGCCGTGCGCAGTGTATAAATACATGATAAGGGAGTAACGTTTAGTGCAAGGTAACTCCGGCAAGGTCCAATCAAGGATAGTCCGAGGGTCTCCAATGAGGTAGATAGTAGTTCAGTACCGCTCTCTGGTTGTGGTAGGATGGTTCAGTTGCCTGATAACAGTCGGGAAGAAACTGTCCCTGAATCTGGGGCTGTGCGTTTTCACACTTCTGTATCTCTTTCCTGATGGAGAGGGGAGAAGAGGGAGTTGCCAGGCTGCGACTGGTCCTTGATGATGCTGCTGGCCTTGCTGAGGCAGCGTGAGGTGTAGATGGGGTCGATGGAAGGGAGTTGGTTTGAATGATGGTCTGGGCTGCGTCCACAATTCGCTGCGATTTCCTGTGGACAGGAGTGCCACATCCTGAAGGAAGTTTGAAGGCACATGCCGCTAGATGTGGGGACAGGGTCCAACATCCAGTACGGAGTTTGCAGGTTCTCCCCGTGACCTGCGTGGGTTTTCTCCGGGTGCTCCGGTTTCCTCCCACGCTCCAAAGACGTGCAGGTTTGTGGGTTATTGGCTTTGGTAAAAATGTAAATTGTCCCTGGTGTGTGTAGGATGGTGCTAGTGTGCGGGGATCGCTGGTCGGCACGGACTCGGTGGGCTGAAGGGACAGTTTCCGTGCTGTATCAAACTAATCTAAAGCACCCCTCTAGGTCTTACATCTATCGGTGTGCCAACATTTGCAAGTGTTTGGCCGATTGCAGCTGCCCACAGTCAGATAAACACCAAACTTGTAAATACCTGTGAGCGCTTGCTTCATTTTCCAATTGGCCTGTTCCAATGTTGTAAGCAGTGCAGCAAAGATCCATCTGTTTGCACTCTGCTGTTTCGTGAGGTGTCGGGCAGATCCACGAGCTCCACATTCTTCAACTGCAATTCTGTTTACACATCAGACACAGACACAGAACGCTGGGGTAACTCAGCGGGACAGGCTGAGCGTCTCTGGAGAGAAGGAATGGGCGACGTTCCGGGCCGAGACTCTTCTTCAGACTGAGAGAGTCAGGGGAGAGGGAAATGAGAGACGTGGACGGGTGAGGTGTGAAAATGAGACATCAAAGGAGAAGTGGTTCAAGGAAACTGTAGAGTAGATCATTGTTAGCTAGGGGAAGGTGATAACAAGGCGTACAATGTAAAATTTAATCAGGAGATTAATCAGACTGGTCAGTGAACTAGGATGGGGAAGGGACGGAGAGAGAGGGAAAGCAAGGGTTACTTGAAGTTAAATATCATACCGCTGGGGTGTAAGCTACCCGAGCGAAATATGAGGTGCTGTTCCTCCAATTTGCGCTGGGATACAGCATGGAAATCAATCACAATCAATCACAATAATACTTTATTAGCCAAGTATGTTTTGCAACATTTGCCAAGTCAGTCATACCAATAAAAAGCACGGAACACACAAAATACATTTTAACATAAACATCCACCACAATGACTCCTCCACATTCCTCACTGTGATGGAAGGCGGAAAAAAGTTCAAATCTCTTTCCTTTCCTCTCCCGTGGTCGGGGGCTGAGCCCTCCATTGACGGAGCGAACTTGACTCCCGTAGCCGGCGGTGGCCCTTCCCATCGGGGCGATGTCAGCTCCTGCAATGGGGGGGATCTCAGCTCCCACGTGCCGGGTGGTCGAGCCTCTGCGTTCGTTGGAGCTCCCGACTGTGAGCTCTCGGTGTACTAATTTACTGTTGTGTTGTGTCTTTTCTTTCTAAAATGTAAATACTGGTTCTTTCTGTTCTGTTCTGTTGTTCTGTAGTTTTGCACGATCCGTAGGCATTGCCACTTTCATTTCACTGCACATGTCGTACGTGTATGTGACAAATAAACGTGACTTGACTTCACAATGTTCTTCTCCTTCAATCACAAGGTGCTTATTTGATTCTATGACACATTTCTGTTGCATGTACCTAGATACAGTGAAATGCTTTGCCTTGCGTACACCCGGGTAAAGTCATACAGCGCTCCTCACCTGGGCAGTGAACACGAGTGTCGTAGACAGACACAGAGTGCTGGAGTGACTCAGCGGGGCAGGCAGCATCTCTGGAGAGAAGGAATCGGTGACGTTTCGGGTCGACACCCTTCTTCGGACAAGTGCAGAAGTGTCGCCACGTTTGGCGGAGACAAAGTTGCAGACGCTTGCTGACCAGCCCCCCCCTACTGCCCCGCGCCCCCCCTCTGGCCCCCCGCCCCTTGTTCTCGACTACTCCCCGAGGCCTCCACGGCGATGATGGGCCCCCGCGGGTCGACCCGCGTTCGGCAGTCGATGAGAGCGGCGGGGGACCGCCATGAGGGAGTAGGGGGGAGAACAACGGACAATGGGGAGGGGGGAGGGGGGGTGAGGGCAGTAAGAACAATGAGGGAGGGGGGAGAACAATGGTCAATGGGGACCGCTGTGGGGGGACCGCTGTGGGCGGGGGGGGGGGGGAACAAAGGAGGAGCCGGCGTACTTTGTAGCTTTGTCAGTGCCCTTTTTGTGGCCACTATTTGTATACATTGGGTACGCAAGCAAAGAATTTCCCTGTGGCTTAACAAATGTGACAATAAAGTATTCCGTTCCATTCCTCTCCAGGTCCCCCTTTAGTTCTCGACCCCTTCAGCACACCAGAATTCTAGAAGGCTTGAATAGGGAACAGATCAGTGTGTCCATATACCATTGTATATGGTACACACTGATACACACACATGTATAAGTTGTAGGACAACTTGTTCTATTTGATCTCATTTGTTTGTGCACGC